>VWYK01098731.1:129962-156488 GCA_013399775.1 Semnornis frantzii
TCGGGTGGTGTCTGTCCGGTGCACAGTGGGGCTGGGGAGGAGGCCAGTGTAAACGATGGGAGGGATGGAGCGCTCCGCTTCCGAGCCCGTTGCTGCTCGCTGGGCAAAGTACTGCTGCCCGTTCTGGCCTACTGCAGCCACGTCCGGGACCCCGGGGCGCCGACTCTGGCGGATAAGAGCTGGGATGCGTCCACACCGGGGTTTTCCTGCCCTATGATAGACGGAGATGGAGGGAAGGTCGTCTCACGTGCAGCGTGTGACAGGACAAGAGGAAACGGGCTCAAATTGTGCCAGAGGAGGTTCATGTTGGGTATTAGTTTCTTCCCGGAAGGAGTTCTTGGGCACTGGAACAAGCTGCCCAGACAGGTAGTGGAGTCATCATCACTGAATGAATGTAAAAGTCTTGCGGGTGTGGTGCTGGGGGACGTCGTTTAGTGGCAGTGGCTTAGCAGGTGGCATTGGGAGCTCCGGGCCAGTGGTTGGACTTGATCTCAAAGGTTTCTCCAACCTCAACAATTCCATGGGAAACCTCCCATTCTAAAGCTGTCCCTCTTAAGGGCAGTGTGTCCTGCTGCACGGGTGGGCTGTGGATGCCTACCCAGAGGTGTCATTTGCCCGTGGAGAGATCAGACAGTGTGGCCTTTGTGTGAAGACTTTGCTGTGCATCTGTGTTTCCTGCCACCTGTCCCGAGGGGATCCAGGCTAGCCTGAAGCAGGTGTTTGTTGGACAGTTCATTCTTACCAAGGCAGTAGTGTCCCCATTTTGTTGTTAAAAGAATATTGAGCATCTGGGGATAAGTGGGAAGAAGCAGGTTGAGACATTTCTTTGCAAACTGTTTTGCTTTGTCTTCAGGAGACTTCACTAGAAGTAGTCCTGGCAGAAAGCTGAATAATTCAGACCAGTCAGCATTTGCTCTCCACCAGGAAGTTTCATCTTCTTTGAAATTAGTAAGTAACCTCAGTCATCATCCAGTCTGCACCAGAGAGCTTACTAGCATGTGCTTTCTTTAGTTGTACTTTGCCCTAGACATTCTGCATGGTATTTCCCTTGGTTGTGGGCTTGTGTGCAGGGAATGCAGGTTTGGGGCAACCTTTGTGTCAGCCTGGTAGGCCCATGAAGATGACTGGGGGGGCTGCAGCAGCTCTGCAATGAGCACAGGCAGAGGGAGCTGAGGTTCTTCAGCCTGGAGAAGAGAAGGCTCCAGGGACACCTTAGAGCAGCCTGCCAGTATGTAAAGGGGGTACCAGAAGGCTGTAGTGGGACTGTTTGCAAAGGCCTACAGGGACAGGAGGAGGGCAGTGGTTTGAAATGAGAGCAGAGCAGATTGAGATTGGATGTGAGGAACAAATTCTGCACTAGGAGGGTGCTGGAACATTGCAACAGGTTGCCTAGAGAGGTAGTTGAGGCTCCATCCCTGGACCTATTCAAGGTGAGGCTTGAGAAGGCTGTTAGCAGCCTGCTGTAGTGGAGGATGTCCCTGCTGACTGCAGGGGAGTTGGACTGGATGACCTTTGGTGGTCCCTTCTAAGCCAAACCATTCTGGGATTCTACGACTAGAAGTTTTCCTGCTTTATTCCTTAATTTTTCTTACATGTGAACAAGAGTAAAATCTCTAAAGCTTCTTCTGCAGCAGTCATTAAATGTCCATTGCCATGCAGAAAGCATTTTTAAACTCAATGGGTCTGATACTCCTTAACCTTGTACTGACCTAATGATAATAACAAATTTTTTTGGTTATTTTTCTGTAAAAGTAACAGAAATGTGGAAGAAATGAATAAAATGGAGTTGCCAGTGACTAATCTGCAGAATAAATACCCACAGTGGATGCTTACAGAGAGCCAAGAGGGAGCTTTGGGTGATAAAAAGGTATGTCACCACGTGGGGGGAGCTTGGGTTAAGGCTGTGCTTGCTAAAGTACCCCTGGACCACCTGCTTTTAGTTAGATCTGTGCCTCTGATATTGTTAAAAGTCTCTTATTTGGTTTGTTTGATTTTTCTTCATGGAAATACCATCCATTGACCAAAGCCTCTTGCTATCACTATAGAAACTTCCACCTGACAATCTTGAACTTGAATCAGTTTCACCCCCAGTGGAAGGGAGGTTTTGATGCATTGCATGGCCAATGGTGTGGGCTGTACACCAGCAAGAACTGGGGATATTGATCTAGAGGAGAGGCTGGGAGATCTGGGGCTGTTTGGGAGGAGAGCAGCCCAAGAGGGGAGCTTCTTCATGCTCAGCAAGAGCTAAAGAGCTGGGGCCAAGAGGATGGGGCCAGATTTTTCAGTGGTGCCCAGTGACAGGACAGGGGGCAGTGAGCACAAACTGGCACCCAGGAGGTTCCACCTGAAAATGGAGAAAATTCTTTGGTGTGAGGGTGCTGGAGCCCTGGAGCAGGTTGCCCAGAGAGATTGTGGAGTCTCTTCCAGAGCGATTCCAAACCTGCCTGGACATTGTGATCCTGGACAGGCTGCTGTGGGTGATCCTGCTTTAGCAGGGGGGTTGGACTGGATCATCTGCAGAGGTCATAGAATCATAGAATGGGAAGGTTGGAAGGGACCTCAAAGCTCGGCCAGTGCCAACCCCCTGCCATAGGCAGGGACACCTCCCACTAGCACAGGTCACTCAAGGCCTCCTCCAACCTGGCCTTGAACACCTCCAGGGAGGGAGCAGCCACAACCTCCCTGGGCAACCTGTGCCAGTGTCTCACCACCCTCACTGCAAACAACTTCCTCCTAACATCCACTTTCAATCTCCCCCTCTGCCACTTCAAACCCATTCCCCTTGTCCTGTCATTCCCAGACCTTGTCAGTAGTCCCTCCCCAGCCTTCCTGGTCCCTTCCAACTCCCTCCATACTGGGATTCTGGGATAATTTGAGAGCTAAAGCTGTAGCCTGACATGAGTTTGTTCTGGCAAGGCTCTCTGGAGTTGTGTTTGCACATGTTCAGTGCTCCAGAAGGTTTTGCAGCTCTGAGGTATCAGAATAATTAATTGATCATCGAGATGATGTTGAAATTTCTGGTGTTCCAGGAATGTTAATATGTCCTTGGATGGTTTGTTTTTTTTTTTTTTTCCTGCATATATGAGCAGTTTCAGTATGAAATTTCCCACTAGAAGGGACCCTCGTTTGAAACTGCTATAACAATTAAAAAAAAACCTAATTAATGAGGGAAAAGCAGAAGACTCAGTTCAGCAGTTTTCCTTCTATAAAGTGGGAATTAAAAACTGGTAGCATGGATATTAAAATATGTCAGTGCAAACCAACATGACTTCCATTTGCTGTGCCACAGCCTGTGTGCACTGCAGCACTGAGCTCTGAGGAAGGGTTTTGATTAAACTTTCACCCCTCATTAACTGCAGGAAATGTTTTCTTGTGCAAGCATAAAATCAGCAGTATCTTTGTTTCAGAGCCTCCCTTTCTTCCAGGCAATTCTGTTTTGTTTGTTTTATTTCTGAAGCTTTACTTGCAGAGCACTTTGCTCTGGTAAGACTTCACCTGGATTTACTGCATGGAGCTCTGGAGTCCTCAACACAGGAAGGAGCTGATGGAGCGAGTCCAGAGGAGGCCACAAAGATGATAAGGGGCTGGAGCAGCTCTGCTGTGAGCACAGGCTGAGGGAGCTGGGGATGTTCAGCCTGGAGAAGAGAAGGCTACAGAGACACCTTAGAGCAACCTTCCAATACTTGAAGGGGGCTGCAAGAAAGCTGCAGAGGGCCTGCAGGGATGGGATGAGGGACAGTGGTTTGAAATGAGAGCAGAGCAGGTTGAGATTGGATGTGAGGAACAAGTTCTGCACCAGGTTGCCCAGGGAGGGAGTTGAGGCCCCAGCCCTGAAGATACTCAAGGGCAGGTTGGACAAGACTGTAAGCAACCTGCTCTAGTGTAGGCTGTCCCTGCTGACTGCAAGAGGGTTGGGGCTAGGTGATCTTTAAGGTCCCTTCCCACTCAAACCAATCTGTTATTCAGTTTGATGGAGCTTACTTATCCTTTTAACTCTTGCACATAGTTTTAAGCCTGTGGAGTTTACTTAGACCTTTGTGAAATCCCTGTCAGAGTGTGTGAGGAACAAGTGCTGAGCTGGCTGAAGTGTGGCACTGAGGAAATGGGGCTCTGCTGAAATGGATGGCAAAGGATTTTAGCCCTGACCATTTAACTTCAACAGTGGCTTCAACTGACAATTTAGTGTCCACTTTCTTTTATTCCTCCTCAAATTTGAGGTGTGCAAGTGGCACTGAAGGAGTCTTGGCACTCAGTAATGGATGTTTTCCCTAATCACATTCTTGGAAAGCTGCTGGATCTTTGTGGTGGGAAGAATCCAACTTCAACTCAATTGAGGTGAAAACTCAGCCTCTGCAATTTCAGTCTGGGTGCTTGGAGCTAAGCCAAGTGAACCCAAATCTTTTGATAAAGGGTGAGTGCCACACTGTTGCTAGCTGCCCCTGCAGGTGGAGTGCAGCTGTGCTGCAAGGTGTTGGTGCCAGCCACTGCCAGCCTTGCTGGGGCACAGTCACAGGCAGCAGTTGTGGTGCTCCTCCGTGGTGAGGTTGGATGTGGCCAGAAACTGAGCCTCTCCCAAATGTTGTTTGGCAGAAGTCCAGCCTTCAGAGGAGTGTTTTGGAAGATGGGCTGCCCTTCCTGGAGTTCTGTGGCTCTGTTGTTTACAGCTATGAAGCCAGTGACTGTTCCCTTATCTCAGAAGACATCAGGTAATGGCTCTTCCTCTGCTGCTTTCTTGTTTTCAGTGCTGTTACACTTCTGAGCAGGACTTGGCTTTGCTCTCTCTCTCTTTCTTCTGGATGACTGTGCATGTAACATGTCCAGAGCTCAGCAGTGTGGCCAGAAAAAACATTTAGTTCTGTTGGCTGTCCTGTTAGACGTGGCAAATGTCTTACTGGTTACAAGCACAAACTGAACCTGCTTCTCCTGCTGGAGAGACCTCAGGTTTGTCTGCAACAGGCAGTGCTTTACAACCACTTACAATAGAATCATAGAATGATTTTGCTTGGAAAAGACCTCTAAAATCAAGTCCAACCATCAACCCATTACTGCCATGGCCACACTTTTCTTGAACGCCTCCAGGGATGGGAACTCCACCCCCTCCCTGGGCAGCCTCTTCCAATCCCTGACCACTCTTGCAGCAAAGAAATTTTTCCTCATCTCCAACCTAACCCTTCCTGGCACAACTTCAGGCCATTGCCTCTCCTCCTACCATCTGAGACTAGAGAGAAGAGCCCAACCTCACCTCACTGCAGCCTCCTTTCAGGGAGCTGTAGAGAGCAGTGAGATCTCACCTCAGCCTCCTCTTCTCCAGCCTAAACACCCCCTGTTCCCACAGCTGCTCCTCCCCAGCCCTGTTCTCCAGACCCTTCACCAGTTTAGTTGCCCTTCTCCTGACATGCTCCAGCCTCTCAATCTCCTTCTTGGAGTGAGGGGCCCAAAACTGGGCCCAAGACTTGAGATGTGAGCTCACCAGTGCCCAGTACAGGTGGGCAATCACCATGTTTTGTAGTTAATAGTTCCTCATTTGGCCTTTCTCTGGAAGGTGCCATCACTGTACCTTGCAGTCCCTCTAAGCAGAAGGAGGAAAGACTTTAACAGGTTCTCTCCCTTCTGCAGTGTGGATAATTCCATAAAGTGCAGTGGCTTCATTGGGAATTATGAGCTGTAAGAGTTCAAGTGTACTTGCTGATTCTTAAGTGGGGATTGTAGAGTTGAAGGAAAAGTAGTAAATTCATGGTGCAAATGGATGATTATTCTTGTTTTGCTTCCCTTTTTGTATAGCACAGCTCATTACAGGCAAAAATGTGACACAGAACTTTCAGTGCAGAGGGTTAGACCAAGGGAATATAGAATCATAGACCCATAGAATGCTTTAGGTTTAGGAAGAGACCTCAAAGCTCATCCAGTTCCAACCCCCTGCCATAGGCAGGGACACCTCCCACTAGCACAGGTCACTCAAGGCCTCAGCATAAACTATTCATAGCATCACAAAATTGTTCAGGTTGGAAAAGACCTTTAAGATCAAGTCCAACCATAAATCCAGCACTTCCAAGCCCACCACTAAACTGTGTAAGTTGAGTGACAGAATGTTAGGACTTGGAAGGGACCTCCCAAGATGGAGTTCAACCCCCCTGCCAAAGTAGGATCACCCAGGGCAGGTCATGCAGGAACACATCCAGGTGGGTTTTGAATGTCTCCAGAGAAAGAGGCTCCACAACCTCTCTGGACAGCCTGCTCCAGAGCTCTAGCACCCTCATGTCAAAGAAGTTTCTCCTTATGTTGAGGTAGAACCTCCTGGGTTCCAGCTTACACCTGTTGTTCCTTGCCCTATCACTGGGCACCACCAAAAAGAGCCTGGCACCTTCACCTCGACACCCACTCCTTGGATATTTATAACCTTCTCCAGACTAAACAGCCCCAAGTCTCAGTCTCTCTTCATAGGAGACATGCTGAAGCCTCCCCAGTCATGCTCACACTCTCCATTGGACTCTCTCCAGCAGATCCCTGTTGCTCTTGATCTGGGAAGCCCAAAACTGGACACAGTGTTCCAGGTGTGGTCTCACCAGGGCAGAGCAGAGGGGGAGGAGAACTTCCCTAGACCTGGACACACTTTTCTTGATGCACCCCAAGGATACCATTGGCCCTCGTGGACACAAGGGCACATTGCTGGCCCATGCAGAACTTGCTGTCCACTAAGACTCCCAAGTCCACCAGCTTTGCTGTCTGACTGGTTCCTGAGGCTTGCTTTGCTGCTGTTTGTGTGCAGTGCTTTCTGTGAAGGTTTGGAGGGTCTCTGATAGCTTGTGAGACCAACAGGAATTTCACCTCCTGAAGGTTTTGATTCTGAAGTGGCTTCCATGTCCTGTACATAATGCACTGTGATTCTCTTAAGCTTCTTTATGTAGACTGACTGAAGCCTGATAATGTTTCATACTGCTAGAGGAAGAGTTAAAAGTGAAGAATATCCATTTCTTTCCAGGCAGAGTTCATCAGCTGGGGCTGCTGTTGGGTTTGATATTGAATGGCCACCATCCTACACTAAAGGAAAAATGGCAAAAGTAGCTGTAATCCAGATCTGTGTGTCAGAGGAGAAGTGTTACTTGTTTCACATCTCTTCAATGGCAGGTACTGTGCTTCCTCCCTCATTAATGAGGGCATGAGTTGCCCTCTGCTCCTGCTCATGAAGTTTGGGCATCAGTCTTGAGCAATAGGCAGTATTTTGTGCTGTGTTGGACAAGAAAACTCCATCCTTCTCCCCTCTTCTGCCTGTGGTAAAGGGATTTATTCCTTGAGTATGAAGGAGATTGTAGTCCAAGTCTTGCCTTGTGTGCTGTTACAGAGTGTTTTAGGTTCTGAAGAGGGCAAGAGTCTTACTTGGGGATTACAGAGCCTCCAGCTCTGGAGCCGTCCACACAGGAAGGACATGGACCTGGTGGAACAGGTCCAGAGGAGGCCACAAAGATGATCAGGGCTGGAGCAGCTCTGCTGTGAGCACAGGCTGAGGGAGCTGGGGCTGTTCATTCTGGAGAAGAGAAGGCTCCAGGGACGTTTTAGAGCTGCCTTCCAGTACCTGAAGGGGGCTGCAAGAAGGCTGCAGAGGGACTGTTTGCAAAGGCCTGCAGGGACAGGATGAGGGACAATGGATTGAAATGAGAGCAGAACAGATTGAGATTGGATGTGAGGAACAAGTTCTGCACCAGGAGGGTGCTGGAACACTGCACCAGGTTGCCCAGGGAGGTAGTTGAGGCTCCATCCCTGGAGCTATTCAAGGTGAGGCTTGATAAGGCTCTAGTGGAGGCTATCCCTGCTGACTACAGGAGGGTTGGGTTGGATGACCTTTGAAGGTCCCTTCTGACCTAAACCATTCTGTGATTCTTTGATTTATCCTTCAAGTATGAAGATCTTAGCCTAAATCTTGCTTTGTGTGCTGCTTGTTGACCATTTCAGGTTCTGAAGAGCACAAAAGAATTGTACTTGATTTTTATTTTTGTGTGTGTCTGTGGTTTTGGGTTTTGTTTTTTGGTTTGTTTTTTTTAACTCTCTGGGACAGAATATTTTAACTCACTTAAAAAAAAAAACAAACCAAAAACAAACCAAAAAACCAAACAAAAAATACCCCTACTTAATTCCCTGCTCATTTAATGAGCTTTCAGTTGAGTGCCAAAATAAACACAGAACCTGAATTCAGCAAGCTGGGTTCCTTTTTAATTTGACTCCAATAACAAAACCCCTCCAAAATTATGGCTGTCATGCTGTTTGTGCCTGATACCTGCATTTTGTGCCACTGGCTTGCAGAAAAGAGCCCTGGATACCTGGTGAGCTGCAGCTGTGTGGAGAGAAGGGAGGGGGGGGGTGTGTGGTGTGGTGTGCTCAACAGCCTGAATTCATTATGGATGTGAATAAAAGCTTCTAAATAGGGAAAATAGGAAGGAGGGAAGAAAGCTGCAATTTTCTAACCTTTGGTTTGAGTGTTAGATTGAAACTATGCCTGTGAGATGTCTCTGATTTCCCTGGGGTGTGCATGCTGAGGTATAATAGCGATAATTTTAATGTTGGTGTTCAATCCTTTGTCATTTATAGCAAATGGGGTGGAAAATTTAATTGCTGGAGGCTATTCAATCTGGGAGGCAGAAAGGTACAAGTGCACAAAAGAACAAAACAAAAAAAAAAAAAACAAACAAACCCCAACAGATTATTTGGGGGAAGGAAGCTGAGGGGAGAAGAGTCATTAAGAGCTTGAAATGGTTTTGCTTCTAAAAGTGGAGATGTTTGTGTGTTGATGCTGAGCACGGCTGCATGTGGCTTACAGCAGAAGATGGTGTTTCCTCCTGAATCAGTTCCTAAAATTCCTACTCTTGCCCAGTGGGAGATGCACTTTGAATGAGCAAGATGTCAACCTTTTTAGTTTTTTAATTATTTTTTTTTCCCCTGCCCTGCAGGAACCACAGCCAATTTCTGCTTATTATGCAGAATACATCTGACCTACAGAAATGTAGATGCTGGCAGAATTAGGCAGTTGGATAAGACTGACTGGGTTAGCTGCAAAAAAAACAGTCATGATGTTGCCTTCTGCAAGAGGAAGAGTGCACTGGGCTGGGTAAAAGGGACAAAAATGCTATTTCTCAGGTAGATTTTGAATCATTTTCCACTCCCTCCCAAACAATCTAAGAAGGTGGTTTGCTTCTCAGAGCGTAGCTTCTGTGTTGCAGAATCACAGAATGTCAGGGTTTGGAAGGGACCTCCAAAGGTCATTGAGTCTGACTCCCCCTGCCAGAGCAGCAGAGCAGGTCACACAGGAAGGCATCTAAGGCATGTTTTGAGTGCCTCCAGAGAAGGAGGCTCCACAACCTCTCTGCACAGCCTGCTCCAGTGCTTTGGCACTCTCATGGGGCAGAACTTGTTCCTCACACCCAATCTCAGTCTGATCCTCTCTCGTTTCAAACCACTGCCCTCGTCCTGTTCCCTGCAGGCCTTTGCAAACAGTCCTTCTGCAGCCTTCTTGTGGCCCTCTTCCAGGCTGCTACTAGGTCTCCCTGGAGCCTTCTCTTCTCCAGGCTGAGCAACCACAGTTTTCAGGTATGAAGTGTCTGTGCCTCTTCCCTCCTGCAGAAAAGCAGATCTGAAAGCTGAATGCTTTTATTCAGTCCTGTGAACTTGAAAGTACACTTTGATCCAGGACTGCAGTGCCACCAGTATGGGATAACTCAAATTATGCTACTTACATAATCTGTGTACTGCCTTTATTCCTTCCTCACAAGATTGACTTGTCTGGGCTTGGTGAGGAGGATCTGCTTGGCAGATTCTGTTTTCCTCATGCTGTTGTTGGACCAGCCCAGCATTTGAATCATAGTATAGTTGGGTTGGAAGGGACCTCCAAAGATCATCCAGTCCCAACTCCCTGCAGTCAGCAGGGACATCCTCCACTAGAGCAGGTTGCTCACAGCCTTGTCCAGCCTCACCTTGAAGGTCTCCAAGGCTGGGGCCTCAATAACCTCCCTGGGCAACCTGGTGCAGTGTTCCAGCACCCTCATGGTGCAGAACTTGTTCCTCACATCCAATCTCAATCTGCTCTGCTCTCATTTCAAACCATTGTCCCCATCCTGTCCCTGCAGGCCTTTGCAAACAGTCCCTCTGCAGCCTTCTTGTAGCCTCTTCAGGTACTGGCAGGCTGCTTTAAGGTCTCCCTAGAGCCTTCTCTTCTCCAGACTGAACACCCTCAACTCCCTCAGCCTGTCCTCATGGCAGAGCTGCTCCAGTCCCCCTGATCATCTTCATGACCCTCCTCTGGGCCTGCTCCATCAGGCCCACATCCTTCCTGTGTCAATGGCTCCAGAGCTGGATGCAGCACTCCAGTTGAGCTCTTCCCAGAGCACAGCAAAGTGGCTGAATCACCTCTCTCAATCTGCTGGCCTCACTTGAGTGGCCTGGGGAACTGAGTATGCCTCCACAGGATCTCTTTTCTTGATTCCCCACACTTATGGTTTAAATTGTTTCCTGAGAATATGAAATAGCAAAACCTAGGAAGGAATAATGTGGAAAAGAGCAAAAATGAGATTGCATTTGGTTTCAGGAGCATCCAGTGCTGAGAATTAAAAGCAGTTAGATGTTGCCTTTTTGTTATGCAAGTTAACAGCAAGATGAATGAAATAAAAGAGTTTGCTTTTTCTTCTCTGGATTTGTTTCCAGGTGCAGAATGAATTTGTCAAATATTCCATTCCTGCTTGTCTCTGCAGATGATGCATTGCAACCATTTGGTGTTTGCAGGCATTCCAGAGCACAAAGAATCACAGCCACAAAGCAGCTCTGGGGGCTTGGCCTCTGAAAGCACAGGTTGTTGCAGATGGTCTCTGTGCTAGGATTTTAGTCATTTCCATTAAGACTTTCGGGCATCTTCCAGTATTGGGTTTCTCATGTTTGGGTTTAATCTGTTTTAGGTTTTCCCAAGGGACTCAAAAGACTGCTGGAAGATGAAACAATTAAAAAGGTTGGCGTAGGAATTGAGGGAGATCAATGGAAGCTGATGAGTGACTTTGAAATCAAACTGAAGAGCTTTGTGGAGCTGGCTGACGTTGCTAATGAGAAAGTAAAACTTCAAACCTCTTTGTTGTGGGAGGGGAATCTTATTGTGCAAAAGGAGACTGCCCATGGATGTGGTTGAGGCCCCATCCCTGGAGACATGAAGCATCAGAGTCAGTGTGGCCTTGGCCAGCCTGATCTACTTGGAGGTGTCCCTGCTGACTACAGGGGGGTTGGACAAATATGACTTTTGGGGGTCCCTTGCAACCCAATGCAATCTGTGAATCTGTCTTTGTAGGAATTCAATGATAGCAAACATATCCCACATTGTAACTTATTTAAGGTCTCAAAGCCTGCACTGCATCTTCTGGTGAGTGAGTTCTTAACCATCTGTCCCCTTTCAGGTCTGCCTACCTTTTGCCCTTCAATATGGCTTTTTAATTCAGCTGCAGATGAATTAGTGATGAAATTCATAGATTGATGGAGTGATTTGGGTTGGAAGGGATCTTGAGGATCATCCAGTCCCAACCATTCTGCCATGGGCAGGGACACCTCCCACTAGCCCAGGTTGCTCAAGGTCTCATCCAACCTGGTCTCGAACCCCTCCAGGGAGGGGGCAGCCACAGCCTCCCTGGGCAACCTGTTCCACTGCACATTGTGTCAAGCCAGAGTTCTCCTGGCAATCATGTACTTGTTCCAACACCTGAACCTTTAAAACAAGACACAAGAAAGTGGCAGTGAAGGAGGGAGCTTGAAGAACTTGTGTTTAAAGGGAGTCAGCCCTCCTGCTGTGGCTTGCTTGGTGCTGAAAGGAAGCACCAAGATCTTCCTTGAAGTCCTCCACATAGAGCTGTTTGCCACATGCTCTGGAGCTGCAGAAATATTCTGCTTTGCATGCCTTTGAAGTTGGTGTCACCTCTCCTCGTGTGGCTGCAGTTTCCAGCACCTGAGGAAACTCAAGTAAAGTTGTATTTGGTTTAATTTCAGTTTAATTGGATTTTGGTTGGCCGTGACTTGATTCAGGGGGATATCTGTGCTCCCTTCTTAGGGAAGAGAGCAGAAGGTTCATTACCTTCCATATCCTGCTGCTATTCTTATTTCTAGTGTGCCTCTTGAAGCTTTTCTGGCTTTTCAGAGCTTTTCCTTAACCTGTGCTGAGGCTCTCCATGCACTTCCCTTCTGTGTGCTTTTGGTTTTTTTTGTTTGGCAGGATGATAGCAACTGGCTTTCTTCTGATAGAGGGGAGAGATTTCTGCCCAGAAATAACACTGCTTAAACCTTGCTCTGTGTTCTCTGTGTGTGTGTAATTAGATTGCAGCAAGGGAGAGTGGAATGTAACATAGTTGTCAGCCTTTGGGGCAGTGCTCTCTGGATCAACCACCCTGAAATTTCAGTTCCAAGTGGGTTGGAAGTTGTGCAATGTAAACTGTTTTGCTCATGCAATAGAAGGAGCTGTTTCTTGGGGTTTCCTCAGTTCACCTCCTCTTTTTATCCCAGCATTTGATTCGGGGATAATTTGTTGCAAAGATGAGCAATGTGATCTCTAATAACAGCTTTAAAGTCTTCTGCTAAACAGAAAACAAACCAAAAATAAACTTGAAAGTGAAGCTTGAGAACAAAGAATGGGGTTATGTTAGAATGGCTCAGTGTGAGGAGGAGAGCTGAGGGAAACATTAAATGAGCAGCTGATAATCGAGGACAGGCTGAGGGAGCTGGGGTTGCTCAGCCTGGAGAAGAGAAGGCTCCAGGGACACCTCAGAGCAGCCTGCCAGTACCTGAAGTGGCTACAAGCAGGCTGCAGACGGACTGTTTGCAAAGGCCTGCAGGGACAGGATGAGGTACAGTGTTTTGGAACGAGAGCAGAGCAGATTGAGATTGGATGTGAGGAACAAGTTTTGCACCATGAGGGTGCAGGAACATTGCCAACAGGTTGCCCAGGGAGGGAGTTGAGGCCCCAGCCCTGGAGATCTTCAAGGAGAGGCTGGACAAGGCTGTGAGCAACCTGCCCTAGCAGAGGCTGTCCCTGCTGACTGCAGGGGGTTGGACTGGATGATCTTTGGAGGTCCCTTCCAACCCAAACCGTTCTAGGATTCTATGGTTATGCTGCACTGCTGCTGTGAGGCTCAACAGTTGTGCAAGCTGGAAAAGCAGAAGGCAGTGCCTGTGAGTCTTGGATCCTTGGGGTCTGAAAGAAAGCTTCTCAAAGTGGCTGTTAAGACAATAGCATGGAGCAGCTGTGATTGACAAGCAGGATTACAAAAGCAATTGAAACCAGCAGGGCAGTGGGATGGCTTCTAGAGACTTGGGCTTAAGGGCTTCCCAGCACACTGAGCAGTGGCTATGGCATGGTCTGTAACTGTGCAAAGCTTGGGCTTGGTTTTAGATATGCAGGAGATGACAAAACACTTGCAGGCAGGCTTTGGTATTCCTGGGCTTCTCTTAAATAAATCCCTGGTGTTTGATACTGAGCTTCTCTAATTAGAAAAGCAAATAGTAGTGTGGCTGGTTAAGTCTCTGGCTTTTATGTTTATGGCTTTTGTCAACCCCAAAGCTCTGCTGTCCAGCTGTCTTTGGTAGCAATGGCACCTCAGGCTGCACAGGCTCATCTGCTCCTAATGCCACCTTTCCAGCTTGGCAATGTAGGTGTGTCCTCTAAAAATGGAGTTGGAGGGCAGGGAAACCCAGTTTTTGAACAGCCAATGCTGCTTTTTAATGTGATGAGAACAAAATTAGGCCTGGAGAACAGTTGCTGCTGTGAGAAAGTAGTTCACTCTGACTAACCTGGAGCTCTTTGCTTCTGAGGGATTGGCGCCACTTGTAGCAATGCTTTCTGCCAGGCCCAGCTGCTTTCCCCTCTAAACGAATCCTCTCTTTTCTTTCCCCAGATGAAGTGTAAGGAGATCTGGAGCCTAAATGGTCTGGTGAAGCACCTTTTTGGCAAGCAGCTTTTGAAGGATAAGTCAGTGCGTTGTAGTAACTGGGAAGAGTTTCCGCTCAACGAGGAGCAAAAGCTCTACGCGGCCACCGATGCCTACGTACGTACAAGAGGAGGCCACCAGGCCACCTGCAGCACTAAATTCCTCTCTACTGTGCCCTTAGCTGCTGGTCCTAAGGCCTTTCTGCTGCAGAACATAAAGAATGTGGGAAGATTTTAAGCCCCACTGTGGATATGGGATGCTTAAAGGTGGAAATGCCCCCAGGGATGTTGCTGTCTGAATCATTTGGCTGGAAGAGGCCTCTAAGATCACTGAGTCCAACAGGCAAGCTAAGACCACTGTGGCCATTAAACCATGTCCTAAAGTGCCATGTCCACACCTCCAAGGCCTGTCTTTTAAGATTTTAAACCCCAGTGTTCATTCAGAGCTTCATAATGTCTTCTCTTGAAGATACTGCTGCTCGTACCTGACTTGGTGACCTGTCAGTGCAATCACTTAAGGATTCCTAGATAGAATGGTAAGGTTGGAAGGGACAAGATCAAAGCTCATCCAGTTCCAACCCCCTGCCATAGGCAGGGACACCTCCCACTAGCACAGGTCACCCAAGGCCTTGTTCATCCTGGCCTTAGATGCATGGAATGGTTTGGATTCTAATGATTCTAATGCAGCAGAGCCAGGGAATGGATTCTCAGGAGGAGGAGTTTGGTTGCACATGGGCTTTTGTAGCTCTGTCAAGGTCTCTGCCTTTCCACCATCTTAAAAGGAGCCCAGTTTTCCTGCAGTTCCCAACAATATGTTGCTGGGTGCTGTCTGCTTCCTGGGAGAAAATTGGTCTCTGTGCCAGCAAAGTAAAACCCCCTCAGGCTTTTATTTCTGTGATGATGTTTGATGGCAGAAGGCAAGTGGGACAATGGTCTTTGTTTTCTGACTTAGGAAACGTTGCCTATTTTCAAGTTGGGTTTGATATTAAACTGTGGAAGGTTTAGCACCTGTAAAGACTCAAACCACTGAGGAGAGAAGCTCTATTTTTGGTGCCTGGTGCAGCTGCTGTAACCAGCTTGTTGCAGCCAGTGCCTCTTTCTCACTATTCTCTGCTCACCTGGCCTGCCTTTTGGAGCCTCACAGGAGAACATGAGGGACTAACTTGTTTCTTTCTCCTTCCTCTTTAAGATGCCTTGGTTAACATGTGTAGCCTAATTAGCACATTCCTAGCTTTAGGCTGTGTTTTCCTCTTAGAACTTATTATTCATATCAAGGGAAATATTAAAGCACACAGAATCTATCTTAGTAGATTCACAGCTATTCACTTGGAGTGCTCCATAAAATCTGAATGAGGTGGAGCAGATGGTGAGCCTGGGAGCAGAGTACTTGGAGCTCTCTGCAGCTAACTATGAGATAACCATGCTGGGAAGAGTATCCACTGCAATGTGTACCCTAGAACAGGGCTTTGCCTTTTGGGACCTGCTTGTAATGTGACCTGGTTGGGATGGACACTGCAGTAAGACAGCTCATAGAATGGTTTGGGTTAGAAGGGACTTTAAAGATCATCTAGTTCCAACCTCCCTCCTGCTAGACCAGGTAGCTCAAGGCCTTATCCATCCAGACATTGAACACCTCCAGGGAGGGAGCAGCCACAGCCTCCCTGGGCAACCTGATCAGTGACCATTCTATGCAGTGGGCCAACAACTCAGCATTTGATGTTCACAAAGTATTCATGTCACGAGTTGGATCAGTTCTTAGGGGTTTTGTTTAGTCTCCCAAGATGTTTCTCTGCAGAGTACTGAGTACTATTTATTGATTTATTTCCTTTTATCTGCAGGCTGGCTTCATCATTTATCAAAAACTGAAAACTATGGATAACAGTGACCAGAAATTATCCTGTGTGAGAAGAGGTAAATTATTCATAAGGAATGTATTCCATGCACAACTGAATATTCCATTCCCCCAACAGATAGTTTCCCTTTGTGTACAGTGCCTTTGTGGCAGGATTGTTTGGCTTCTTGGTGGTTAGAGATTGATTCCAGAGAGAGCAGATAATGAAAGCTCTTAGATGTCCTGAGTTACCTCACTGTGTAACTCTTCTCCATAGTGATCCAGGAATGCTGGCTTAGTGTGTTGCTGCTGGTCAGAGGTAACAAGAATTCCTCCTGTCATTCTTAGATTCATGGAGTGGTTTGGGTTGGAAGAGACTTTCAAGATCATCCAGTTCCAACCCCCCTGCCATGGGCAAGGACACCTCCCACTAGCCCAGGTTGCTCAAGGCCTCATGCAAGCTGTCCTTGAACAGCTCCAGGGAAGAGGCATCCACAACCTCCTTGGGCAACCTGTGTCAGTGTGTCCCCACCCTCACTGTCAAGAATTTCTTCCTAATGTCTAAGCAAAATCTCCCCTCCTCAGGTTTAAAACTGTTGCCCCTCATTCCAGTTTCTTTAAGGAAACAATTCAGTGAGGTAATTTCAGTTCTGCTGATGCAAAAATCTAATTGAAGAAATAAGACCTCCAAAAAAACCCTCACCAACCAAAAAACATGAAGCAGTGCTTTTCCTCAGCTGTGTAAATGGGGCTTAAACTTTTAAAAGGAGCTTATCGATATTTACTTGACTAGAAAAGTGACTCTGAAAATCTTCATTTCTGTTTCTTTCTGTTTAAGTATTGCATATTGCTTGTGGTTGAAAAAGAGTTTGTGGGGGAGTTTGTTTCCTTTTTGTACTGGATGAATTTCAGTTTTCTGTCAAAGGTAGAAGTGGCAGCACCATGCCCTTAAGGGGGTGCAATTTTTTGGCTCTCCTTTAGGCAGCTTACACATTAGCAGCTCTTCTCTGGAAGCTGGAGGGTTGTGCTGGGGAAGGATCACTTTATAAGCCCTATAAAAGGCTGAGGGAGCTGGGGGTGTGCAGCCTACAGAAGAGGAGGCTCAGGGCAGACCTCATTGCTGTCTACAGCTACCTGAAGGGAGGTTGTAGCCAGCTGGGGTTGGGCTGCCAGGCACCCAGGGACAGAACAAGGGGACACAGTCTCAAGCTGTGCCAGGGGAGGTCTAGGCTGGATATTAGGAGGGAGTTCTTGCCATAGAGAGTGATTGGCATTGGAATGGGCTGCCCAGGGAGGTGGTGGAGTTGCTGTCCCTGGAGGTGTTCAAGACAAGCCTGGATGGTGCACTTGGTGCCATGGTCTGGTTGCTTGGCTGGGGCTGGGTGCTAGGTTGGGCTGGGTGAGCTTGGAGGGCTCTTCCAACCTGCCTGATTCTCTGATTCTCCAATGGTCTATTTTTTCCCTGAGCCACTGGAAGAGGTGCAGTGCTGAAGTACATGGAGGCTTGGCCTGATTCTTGATTGTAAACACTGAGTTACCAGCTGTAGGTCCTGTGGAGATGTAGCTAGCTAATGGAACTTGTGTGCAGGTGTTGGAACTGCCAGGGAAATGACTCTGCTGGCCTTGCTTCCAGATGCCACGTTGTCAGGAGGTGTGAAGGAGTGCCTGACCTCACTAGCCCAGGACATAACAGACCTGGCTTCTCGTGTCCCTGACTCTTCTGGACAGCCTGAACATTTGCAGAGGTTAGGTTTTTCCCAGCCTGTCTCTACTTTATCTGTAAGATGAGTGCTTTGTTCTTGATCCTTGAAGTCCCACACCACAAAATGCTAGCAGCTGTCTCTTTATCTGTGCATCCTTTTCCAGAATGAGAGAGCTTTTTGTGCCCTTGGTGGGGAAATATTATATCTTTGCGTGTCAGGAGATGGATTTTCACTGCCCTGACTGCAGTGGTTTTGATGCTGACCTTGACTGAATCTCTGTCTTCTTGCTGAAGTGCACAGCAAGATCTTCCTTCATAGATTCTCAGGGCTCTTGCATGACTGCTGACTAAATGTCTGGAAGCTTGATCCAAGTGTGGGGCCAGTACCACAAACAGTGTTTCTGGGCTGTCTTTATAGGTTTTTACTCCAGTGTGAAAAATAAATGTCTTCTTCCAGAAAGGGAATGCAAATTGCAGATGAGTGATGAGCCTTTACCTGTGGAGTTCTGGATAAGCTACCTGGAGACACAGAGGGCACTTTAGAATCTTCAGTTCTGCTTGTGGCTACCTTTTATCACTTTGGTTTAACTCTCTTGGTTTGCCTTCCAGGGCTGCAGAAATACTGGCTGCCATAGCAGAGAATGTAAATGCCTTGAGAAGCACACTGCTTGGTTCAGGTTCCACTCCTGTGCTGGAGAAGAACTGTGGCACAGCTCCAAAAGCTCTTAAAGCAGAGTCAGCAAACATTGAGGCACAAAAAGCTGAAATGCCTGAGTTTGCTGAACAGCTTGAAGGTGACTTCAACATCTGCTCAGACGCGACGCTAGCTTGCCTCTGGGATGGAGATGTTAACGAAGAGGCAGGGAGAGGTAACTCTGTTGTGGAAGATGGGGCTGCAGCAGCCAGCTGTGAGGACACAGCAGACATCAGAGATGACTTCATGTCACTAGACATTACTGAGCAAGAACTTCAGGTCTTGGAACGTCAGGCTGCAGAAGAATTGGTCAGCAAAGCTGCAGCTGAGGTAACGAGAAAAGCTGTCATTAATCATGGGCACAGCACAGGAAGTGATCTCAGCCTTAATTTCTGCCAAGATTTTGGAAATCTCTCAGGAATGGAAAATATTAAGGTGGGCTGGAAGAAGGGCTCAGTCTGGGAGATATTTGTGGAGGTAGCCAAGCACCAACCTGCTCTTCAGTCATCAGGTTGGAGGGATTAGTACTACACACAGCTGTAGGTAGCCTGAGTGGTTTCCTCTCTCAGCTGCTAAAATAGCAAAGAATTTCTTGCAGTATGCAGGCAAATTCTGAACCAGAGCATCTGAAACTTGGTCATGAATAAAAGCTGACCTTTCTGTAAAGGATCTGTAAATAGCAGTCCTCCTAGTGCCTGCTGAGTGTGGATTGATGCCTCGTAAATCAGATTAATATCTCCTTATGTTCCGAGCGTTCCACACATCTGGTGATGCTACTGTTCTCATTTCTTACCACAGGGCCTTCTGTTCTGAGATTTCTTTCAGAGCTTTTTGGTTGCTTGGTTTTTGCTTTTTTTTTTTTTAATGGGCAGGCTTTAGAGGTTAGAGTTTTGATAAGAAGCAAAAGCATGCAGAGAAATGGCTTACAGGGTGTAGAGAAGGTTGAAAGGCTGTGTGGGTAAAATGGAAGTGACTTGAAGAAAATTATTTTCTTCTCAGGAGTCATGCTCCACTGACAATGAACAAAATATCTCCTCTGTCATTGAAAGTGATGAAGAGCTGGAAATGGAGATGCTTAAAGTGAGTGCCTCAGGGGGTTGATGTTTATAGTGATGATCACAGAATGGTAGGGGTTGGAAGGGGCTTCTGGAGAGAGAGTCCAATCCCCCTGTCAGAGCAGGGTCACCTAGAACAGGTTGCACAGGAGAGCATCCAGGTGGGTTTTGAACAAGTCTAGAGATAGAAACCCCACTGCCTCTCTGGGCAGCCTGTTCTAGTGCTCCACCACCCTCAAAGAAGCTCTTTCTCAGGTTTAGATGCAGCTTCCTATGTTCAGGTTTGTCTGTTACCCCTTGCCCTGTCACTGGGCCCCACTGAACAAAGCCTGGTCCCATCATTCTGATGTTCACCCTTGAGGTATTCAGAAGCATTGACAAGATGCTTTCTCAGTCTTCTCTGGGCTAAAAGCCCCAAGTCCCTCAGCCTTTCTTCATAAGAGACATGTTCCAGTCTCCTCAGCATCTTTGTAGCCCTTTGCTCTCTCAGGCAGTTTCCTGCCCTTCTTGAACTGGACACAATACTCCAGATGAGAATCACAGAATGAAGCAGGTTGGAGGAGCCCTCCAAGCTCACCCAGCCCAACCTAGCACCCAGCCCCAGCCAAGCAACCAGACCATGGCACTAAGTGCCCCAGCCAGGCTTGCCTTGAACACCTCCAGGGACAGCAACTCCACCACCTCCCTGGGCAGCCCATTCCAATGCCAATCACTCTCTCTGGCAACAACTTCCTCCTGACATCCAGCCTGGACCCTCCCTGGCACAGCTTGAGACTGTGTCCCCTTGTTCTGTTGCTGGGTGCCTGGGAACAGAGCCCAACCCCAGCTGGCTACAATGAGGCCTCACTAAGGCAGAATAGAGAAGGGAAAAGAGAACCTCCTTGACCTTCTGGCCACACTCTTCTTGATGCAGCCCAGGATGCCATTGGTCTCATCCCTGAAGATGCTGAAGGTCAGGCTCAACAAGGCTCTGAGCAACCTGCTCTAGTGGAGGATGTCCCTGCTGACTGCATGGTGCTTGGACTAGATGACCTTTGGAGATCCCTTCCAACCCAACCCATTCTGTATACCTCAGCCTGAAAAGATGATGTAGATGTTGAGCCTTGTTTCTCTCACCCTGGCTTTTTTCCCTGATCTCCTAGAGAGTGCTCAATGTATTTTGAGTCAGATACCAGAATGTTTCCACCACAGCAGTCAAGGGTGCTTGTACACTGTGCTTCCTCCAAGTGTTTGTGTGCTTGTACATATGTGGGGGTTAAGTGTGGTGTTAGAGCTAAGTAGGAGGCAAGGCTCAAAGGTCTGCAGGGGGAGTTTGAATGCTACTGAGAGTTTGAGCACTGAGCTGCTTTGTGCTGTGTACCAATTGAGCTAACTGGATGAAAACTCATCTGTCCATGTGTCATGCCTCAGCCATGAACTGGATCTGCTCTTTCATTTTCCAAAATAACTTTCTCCTGGTGTCTCAGTCTTTAGAAGGTGTGGATGTTTCTGGAGTTTCAGCTGAAGGAGAGGCCAATAGGGGCAGGAAAACTCCTGACACAGACTTGAACGTTGCACCAGATGCTGATGAAGATGAAGGCATTGAGGAAGAGAAGGAGGAATGTTTGGGTATGTTTTAAATTACAGTGCATGATTAAAGAAAAATCCACAGTCTGTAGAGGCAGATATGGAAGCACAGCAACATTTTTGTGCTTGGTTTCTTACAGCAAGAACCTAAAGCTCCTTCAAAAAGGAGTTCTTGCCTGTCTTAAGGTGCAGATTTATTGGTGTCCTTGGCAAGACACAGCTGGCCCCTGCCACGACCAGGGGGTGGGATGTGCAGCTGGCCCCTGCCACGACCAGGGGGTGGGATGTGCTGTATGCTGCTTTGTGGCAGAATTCTTAGGGAATTCTGGTTTGGGAGTGATCTTGACTCAATGCTTGGGGACAAGAGGCTGAAATGTGAGGTGTGAATCACCTTGGTTTGTTTGGACCCCATGGTGCAGAACTTGTTCCTCACATCCAATCTAAATCTGTTCTTCTCTCATTTCAAACCATTGACCCTCAGCCTGTCCGTGCAGGCCTTTGCAAACAGTCCCTCTGCAGCCTTCTTGTAGCCCCCTTCAGGTACTGGCAGGCTGCTCTAAAGTGTCCCTGGAGCCTTCTCTTCTCCAGGCTGCACACCCCCAGCTCCCTCAGCCTGTCCTCATAGAGGTGCTGCAGCCCCCTGATGATCATTGTGGCCTTCTCTGGACTCTCTCTGTCCAGGACTATGTCCTTCCTGTGTTGAGGGCTCCGGAGCTGGATGTCTCTAATGCCTCATCTGAACATATTCCAAATGCCACAGCTGTACACTGCAATGTCTATTGCTTTATTAGCTCATTAATCAAGCCATATGTTCCCCTCCTCATGCAGGGTCTCTGAAGAGCCTCTTTGCTTTTCTAATCCTTTATTCTAGCCTGTAAACATCTTTCAGAGTTTGATGTTTCTCCTTGCACTGGAGCTGCCCAAATGCTACACCCTGAGCATCACACTGACCACCAGCAGAGTCATTGTCAAGACAATGGTTTGAAATAACATAAGATTTAGGTTGGATGTGAGGAACAAGTTCTCCACCATGAGGGTGCTGGAACACTGCAACAGGTTGCCCAGGGAGGTGATTGAGGCTCTCCATCCCTGGAGATCTTCAAGGTCAGGCTGGACAAAGGCTGTGAGCAGCCTGCTCTAGTGGAGGGTGTCCCTGCTGACTGCAGGGGGGTTGGACTGGATGAGCTTTGGAGATCCCTTCCAACCCAAACCATTCTATGATCCTTTTAAAATTTAACCACACATGAGTTGTTGGTTTGGTTTTTGTTGTTTTTTTTCTCCTCTCTCCCACCAAAGATCCTTTGCTGCCTGTCCCTAGTGAAGACCACATCACATGTCTGAAGACCTATTTTGGGCATTCGTCTTTTAAACCGTGAGTAGATTTTCAGTCCAAATGTGCATTCCAGGGTTCATTTGCTTTCCATACTTCCAGCTCAGGTGATTTATCTGTTTTTTTTAATTAATTTTCTTTGTATTTTACCCAACTCAGATGATTTATTATTTTTTTTATTCATTTTCTTTCCATTCTTCCAATGGAGCTGATGTTATTTTTTTTCTTTTAATCATTGCTTGCTTTAACCTCCCCCTAACAACCTAGGACCTGTGCAAAAAAATCCATAAGCAAAGCAAAGCAGCACAGCAAGATGTCAAAATAAATCTTGTGGGGTGTGAACTGAGTTCTGTGCTCACAGGGCAGGATGAGTTTCTTGACTTGTATCTCCTGTAATTGAAGATTTTATTGCATCAGGTCTAGTTTAGGTGTTTTAAACAAAGCAACAAATTGCTTTGTTCTCTATATGATAAACGTCCTTAGCCTGCTTATCCTTTATGAGGCTTTAATTTTGGTGCTTTAATTAAGCAGGGACAGGCTTCTGCCTGTCTGCTGTGGTGTCATCTCCATGCAGTGTGTGCTTTTTACTTAGCTATTCCTCTTACAGTCCTTAAATTCAGTGGGAATGGGATGAAATCTTCCTGGCTTAGTGGTGGTGGAAAACCTTCTGTGCAAGATGCAGCTTCAGAGCAGCACTTTGGGGGTGAAGCTGTTCTGTTCAAAGAGAAACTTTGGGGAACAGAGCTGAGGGATTTACTGAATTTTAAGTTGGTTTTTTTTTTAACTGACTGCAGACATGAGACCACAAAAGGTCATGCTCAGGATCTCTTGTGTGGAAGCTGGCTGCAGTTTCCCCAGTACTGATGTATATGAGACACAATTAGTTTTGTTATCTTCTGTGAATGACTCTGTCAAGTGCTGCTTGCCTTAGTCCTGATGGAGCTCCCCACTGTAGTATTGGTGGGACCACTGCAGTGGTTGGAGTGTTTGAGTGGTAGCAGTGTGCAAAGGCAAGACTCTGAGGCAAGGTTTCTCTAACCTGAGATTCAACTGAGTATGCAGTCTGACAAAATTTATGTGTTCTGTGTGGT
This sequence comes from Semnornis frantzii, assembly GCA_013399775.1. Classification (NCBI taxonomy): domain Eukaryota; kingdom Metazoa; phylum Chordata; class Aves; order Piciformes; family Ramphastidae; genus Semnornis; species Semnornis frantzii. Next base: position 153,165 of record VWYK01098731.1, read on the forward strand.
GGTGAAAAATAGAATATTCCCCTTTGTTTAATTTAAAGGGTCCAGTGGAAAGTGATCAATTCTGTTTTAGAAGACAGAAGAGATAATCTTGTTGTCATGGCAACTGGTAAGTTACCTTTACATCCTAAGAAGCTGTGAAAAAGCTTTTCCTTTTTGGGGAGAGTAGGACTCACACTTGGAGACTCTCCATGTGGCTCATGTGAGCAGGGTGCCCTGACTGAAGCTGGAAGTCTGAGCCTATCACGCTGGCTACTTGTTCTTCTGTCCTAGCCATTGTCACTGGCTTTGGTCAGGGAAGAGTATCAAATGGATGCTGACCAGATTTATCTGGCATCTTTGTTCCTCTGCTGGCAGAACAAACATTGCATTTCTAGAGCTTGACAAGATGTATCAAAGGCAGTGTGACCAGCAGGACAGTGAGGGGATCCTGCCTCTCTGCTCTGCTGAAGCACCCCACCTGGACATCCAGTTCTGGTGCCCCTGGCATAAGGATGTAGAGCTGCTATAGAGGGTCCAGAGGAAGCCACAAAGATGCTCAGAAGGCTGGAGAACCTGCCTTATGGGGACAGGCTGAGAGAGCTGGGGCTGTTCAGCCTAGAGAAGAGAAGGCTCTCAGGAGACCTTTATTGGCCTTCCAGTACCTGAAGGGGCTCTACAAGAAAGCTGGGAAGGGACTTCTTACAAAGGCTTGTAGTGATAGGATGAGAGGGAATGGAATGAAGCTAGAGGGGGGGGAAATTTAGACTGGAGATTTGGAAGAAGTTTCCATTAAGGGTGGTGAGACACTGGAACAGGTTGCCCAGGGAGGTTGTGAATACCTCCTTGGAGGCATTCAAGTCCAGATTGAATGAGAGCTTGAGCAACGTGGGCTAGTGGGAGGTGTCCTTGCCTATGACAGGGGGGCTGGAACTGGATGATCTCAAAGGCTCTCTTCCAACCCAACCCAGTCTATGAATCTGTGTTAGAATTGTAGCTTGTAGCTGTGTGTTACAACTGCCCTGAAAGCATGATATTCACTTCTGCCCTTTTTTTCCTTTAAGGCTATGGGAAGAGCTTGTGCTACCAGTTTCCTCCTGTTTATACTGGGTGTACAGGAATTGTTATCTCTCCTCTTATCTCCTTGATGGAGGACCAGGTGCTGCAGCTGACGTAAGTGGCGTGATAGTAACAAGCTGCTGCTGCATTGCCTGTGGAAACCCACGGATTCTGCTTGTGCCATTTCTTGGTGTTTAAGGTTGCAGCTTTGTACAGCAAGCTGTTTGTGTGTCAGCTGGAGGCATATGTTCCTCCAGGAACACAAGCAAAGCCTGTAAACAGGCTGAGCTCCCTGCATTTGCCAGTTAGCTGCACTGCTGCCTGAACCGGGAGTTGGCCCAGACAGTCTCTGGAGGTCCCTTCCAACCCCTAACGTTCTGTCATTCTGTAGTTTACAAAAGAGGTCTGCTGCTGGGTGGATCCTGAAGTATTTCTGGATTCATAGGCCCTTTTTTGGGAGCTCCACAGGCCGGGGGAGTCGTGTCAGGATTTGGTAGGGCTTCCTTTGGGTCTGAGAAGTGACATCTGAACAGTACGCAGCCAGAAGCTGTAGGCCATTCAGATCAAAGTCGTGGCACAGGCTTTTAAGACAGGCAGTGCAGTAGGTCTCCTAACACCTGGCCTCCTCACTTCTTTAAAAGGTTTGATGGAGGAACTAGTAGGTGCCACAGAATTGCTCTTACATGAGCAGTTAGAGCTGTTGTCAAGATAAATCTCTTTGATTTTAATCCCCGATAATGTCTTCTCTCCATGTGCTTGCTTTCTATTATAACAGCTATTCACTTCTGACATTTTTCCATTTCAGCTGTGGGGAATCCTGCTGAGTTGTCTAGTTCATTCCTGCCTTGTCCAACTTGGAAAGAACAGGTCTTTTGTGAAAGAGGGGATATGAAGATTTTTTTGAAGTCAGGAACATCAATTATGTGTGGTCTTTGCTGCCGCACGTTACGACTGTGTGCAGATGAATGGCTGGACAGCCTAAGCTGGCTCTGCAGCTCCTAGACAGAGTATTAATCAGCAGGGTGGCTATATGTATTCAGCTGCTTCTTTGGCTTTCATACTGTTTTCCTCAGTGGCAAGGGTTTATTCACTGCCTTCTCAGTGGGTCATTCATTTTGAAAGCTGGAAGAGACTGAATTTGTACAACCTAATGCAACGCAGTAATTTGTTGGTCTGGGTGCACTTCTGCCAAGGACCAAAACACCGAGGGAGGAAGCAGTTGAAACAAAAGCCTGCAACAAAATGCACTAAATCACCAACTTAAGGAGGTCAGATATGAAGTAGCTGAGCTGGGAAAGCCTAATTATTGATTCTGGCATTAAGCTGCAGCCACCTGATGGGAAGTTTGCAGATGGAGCATCAGTAGCTCACCAAAGATTGAAAGACAGGACAAAGTCACAGGCCAGTAAGGCTTACATCCAGATGTGATGAACTGCACAGGGTAGCACAGCCAAAGAAAATGTCCTTACCAGCTTTCCTTTTTTTTTTCTTTGGATGTTTTAGGAGTAAACTTAGCTCTTGTGCAAAAAAAATGGTCTTGATTCCTCCGTTCCCTTGTTGCACTAATCACCTGTGTGCTGGAGACAGAGGGGAAGCAGAAGAGCGTTTGGGTGACAGCAATAGCTACAGACCATTCCCTTTTCAAAAGGTTTTTCTCCCCTGCAAAGATCCTTGGAAGAAAGTAGTCTCTGATCGTGCAGCTTGAACTTCTTTTGAGGTGCTGGCAAAGCCTGAAAGCTGAGGCAGAAAGTGTTGAGAGGAAATCTGTTCATGACTGTGCTTTTTATTCCTGCAGCATGTCAGGGATTCCAGCTTGCTTGCTTGGTTCAGCTCAGTCAAAGAACATCAAAGACTGCATCAAAGAGTAAGTTTTGGCTGAGCTCTCTGGGACTGCTGCTTCTGACATAGCTGTGTTTGCAAGGTGGGATGTCTCCCTGCTCTGTCACCACTGAAACTCAGGATGCTGGCCCACATCTGGAACCTGGCAGTCTGTGGTGTTGCTGTCTTCACCCGGGCTGAGCCTGTGGGAGGCTGTAGCCACCTTCTTTTGCCCTCTGGGGAGATGGAGCTTGTTCACTCAGCTCTGTTGTGATTCATCCATGATTCTACACAGGTCTTACACCTGTGTTTGTCACCAGGACATCACAACAGTCCCTTCTTGTTCTAAAGTTGCTGTGTGGCCATCCAGCAAGACCTGGACAGACTAGAGAGCTGGGCACAGAGGAACCTAATGAGGTTCAACAAGGACAAGTGCGGAGTCCTGCACCTGGGGAGGAAGAATAAACTGCA
>VWYK01098731.1:156764-221640 GCA_013399775.1 Semnornis frantzii
TCTGGATGTGTTCCTGTGTGCCCTGAGCTGGATTGTCTGGTCCTGCTCTGGCAGGGGTTTGGACTGGATGATCTCTTTAGGTCTCTTCCAACCCTTGCCATCCTGTGAGGCCATCTGGTGAACTTCTCTGCTGTTCCCTTGTAATGCTCTGCACTGCTTTGCTTTCTCCATTTTTCTGGAACAATTTCTTCAGTCTTCACTCCCTTTCTGTTGTTCCCTGTCCAGAAATCTGTACTTGTTCTTACTGATACCTTCTACACCCTTGTGGTTTGTTTCATCTGGTTGAGCCAGCTGGGTGGTGTTTTATTTTCTCATTGACAGTATTTTCTTACTGTTTCAGGGGTCAGTACAGAGTCATATATATGACTCCAGAATTCTGTTCAGGGAACTTACATTTACTTGAGGATCTTCACCAAACTATTGGTAAGTTGGGGATAAGGTTGTGAATGAGTTGGTAGACAGCTTAAATCTTATATTTGAGCCTTTTTGCCAGTTTCTTGCTTCTGGTGAGCTCAGAAGCAAGTGAGAACCAGTAAAGGTGTTAGAGGATGCTGTCAGTGACTGAAAAAAATCTTGTAAGTAGTGCCTTCAGTGTGGTCTTGGCATGGGAATGCCTGACAAGTTACAGGGAACAGAGGTGCTAAAAGACTGATCTTGAAATCACAGGAAGAGAAATGAATTTTAACCTTTTAAGTATTCAGATTCAAGGTGGGGCCTACAGGGGGGCTGGGGAGGGCCTATTGCCAAGGTCTTGCAATGCCAGGACAAGGGGCAATGGGGTTGAAGTGGCAGAGGGGAGATTGAAAGTGGATGTTAGGAGGAAGTTGTTTGCAGTGAGGGTGGTGAGACACTGGCACAGGTTGCCCAGGGAGGTTGTGGAGCACAAAAGCACCCAACGTGATCTTTGATCACGTTGGGTGCTTCTGTGCTCCACAACCTCCCTGGAGGTCTTCTGTGCCCCACAACCTCCCTGAGGTGTTCAAGGCCAGGCTGAACAAGGCCTTGTGTGACCTGTACTAGTGGGAGGTGTCCCTGCCTATGGCAGGGGCTTGGAACTGGCTGAGCTTTGAGGTCCCTTCCAACCTTCCCATTCTATGATTCTAAATACCTTTGCTCTTTCTCAGTGTAATAATGACATTGTGTTTTAAAACACTAATTCATCTTCAAATCATCTTTTCAAACTGGTGCAGCTCTTACAGGCTAAATGCAACACACAGAAATTCCAAGACTAGAAATGTTTTGTTTGGGCTTTTTTTTTCACTAAGAAACTGAATTTCTAGTGCTGTGAGCAGAGAGGACTATCTAGGGAGAAGATGAGCCCTGAAATGCTGTGTTCTTGACCTGTCTGACACTGGAGCACTTTGAACATGCAGAGTGGGAGATCTGTACTCAATTAGAGGGAGTTTTCTGGTTCAGAAGATGTAAGGTTGTTTTCCAGGGACATTCAGGGAATGGTTTGGGTTGCAGGAGACCTTCAACATTATCCAGCTCCCCCCTCCCTGCCATAGGCAGGGATGCCTTCCCCTAGAGCAGGTTGCTCAAGGCCTTATCCAGCCTGACCTTGAACACCTCCAGGGAGAAGACACCCACAACCTCCCTGGGCAACCTGTTCCAGTGTCTCCTCACCCTCACTCTCAAGAATGTCTTCCTCATCTCCAGCCTAAATCACCCCTCCTCAGGCTTAAAGCCCTCTCACTTACCTCTTCAGTATAGACCTGAGAAACCCAAACTTCCTGTTCATAATCCAGAAAATAAAACTAATCAGCACTTGTGACTATTATTAAGCAAGTCTGGTGAGCAAAGGGTAGAAAAAGGTCCTATCAGAGGTACCTTGAGATTTTGACCCATTGTGATGAAGGATGGTGGAGAATTGGAGATTGGAGAAGGAAGCAGCCTTCCAGTACCTGAAGAGGGCCTACAGGAAAGCCAGGAAGGGATTTTTTTACAGGGGTTTTTAATGATAGGGTGAGAGGGAATGGATTGAAGCTGCAAGAGGGTGGGTTGAGACTGGAGATTAGGAAGAAATTCTTGACAGTGCGGGTGGTGAGACACTGCAACAGGTTGCCCAGGGAGCTTGTGGCTGCTCCCTCCCTGGAGGTGTTCCAGGGCCTTGAGCACCCTGGGCCAGTGGGAGGGGTCCCTGCCCATGGTAGAGAGGTTGGAACTAAATGATCTTCAAGGTCTCTTCCAACCCAAACCGTTCTATGATTCTATGAAAGTTGTGGGGGGAGTCTGTGAAAGCTCTTGGGCCTTGTTACTGAAGAGCTGTTACCAAAATGGCCTTGAGGAGCTGGAACAGTAGAAAAAAGTATTTGAGGAGATTTCTGGTGCTTTTACAGGAAAGCTTGAGCAGAGTGGGATGTTTGTGTTCTGTCAGTGCTGGTTTGCCTTGTTAAGGTGTCCATGCTGTGCTACTGTGCCCACCAGGTCTTACCCTGATAGCTGTGGATGAAGCTCACTGCATTTCTGAGTGGGGCCATGACTTCAGGAACTCCTTTAGAAGCTTGGGCTCACTGAAGAAGGCTCTGCCATCGGTGAGGCTTTGCTGTGGTTGGTTTCTAAGAGAAGGATGTTCTCATTTGAGATGATAGTTGCAAATACCAAGCTTTGGATGCTGCTCTTTGGGTGCACCTGATTGTTTTGGAGTCCATGCTGGCTGTGAGTGAGCTTTGTGGGGTTTTTCCACATGCTTTAAGTGAAGGATATTTTGAACCCGGACTACCAGAAACTCAGGGAAATGGAATTGTTTTATTGAGTCCTTATTCTAAAGATGATGATGATGTTACCTCCAAGTTTCTGCTTTAATAGTGAGGAATTTTCTATCTCATTCTATTTTAAATTGAGTGCTTGTAAGAGCAGGCAGCTGTGATTTCTAAACATTCCTCAAGCCTGAGCTTAAAAATTTAGACCTAAACTTTGTATGCATGCTGCTCTTGGGAGTTTCTTCCTATCTTCCTTAAATGTAACCTTAAATCATATCAGAAATTACTGTAGATTTGCTGAAGCTGTGACTAAAGCACAGAGGTAGAATAAGTCCCTTTATTTCAGCCGTGTTCTGCCCCTACCTGCTCTCCTAAACAGTGTAGATCAAAGCCCTAAGAAGGTCAATATTAAATATTTTTCAAGTAACTGAGTTGGTGCTGGGACCAGAACTGTTCAATATATTCATCATTGATCTGGACAAGGGCACTGGCAGCAAGTTTGCTGATGGCACCAAACTGGCAGCAGAGGCTGGCACCCCCTCAGGCTGTGCTGCTGTTCAGCCAGACCTGGACAGGCTGGAGAGCTGGGCAGGGAGAAATGGAATCAAATCTAACAAGGACAAGGGTAGAGTCTTGCATCTGGGGAAGAACAGCCTCATGGACCAGTAGAGGTTGGAACTGACCTGCTGGAGAGCAGCAAGGGGAAAGGAACCTGAGTATCCTGGCAGACAGAAGGATGCTCATGAGCCAGCAATGTGCCCTTGTGGCCAAGAAGGCCAAGGGCATCCTGGAGTGGATTAGAAGGGGTGTGGCGAGTAGGTCAAGAGAGGTTCTCTTCCCCCCTTTTCTGGCCTACTGAAGCCACATCTGGAGTATTGTGTCCAGTTCTGGGACCATCACCTCTAGAAGGACCTCAGGGAACTGCCTGGAAGAGTCGAGCACAGAGCCACAAGGATGCTGCAGGCAGTGGAACATTTCCCTGTGAGGGAGCTGCAGCTCTTGAGCTGGGAGCAGAGGAGCCTGAGGGCTGCCCTCGTTCCTTTTGATCAGGATGTGCAGGGCAGTGTCAGGAGGACAGAGCCAGGCTCTGCTCAGGGATCTCAGTGACAGGACAAGGGGCAGTGGGTGCCAGCTGGAGCAGAGGAGGTGCCACAGAAACGGAAGGGAAAACTTTGTCACTGTGAGGGTGCTGGAGGCCTGGAGCAGGCTGCCCAGAGAGGCTGTGGAGTCTCCTCTGGAGACATTCAGAACCTATCTGGAGTTTCTGCCCTAGGCAATCCTGCTCTGGCAGGGGGGTTGGTCTGGATGGTCTTTTGAGGTCCCTTCCAACCCCTAACATGCTGTGATACAGTGATCAGAAACATCATCTAAATGAGTACTTTAATCTATTTCAGTTTTGACTTATGATTAGTTTTGATTAGAAATAAGTATCAGTGAGAGCTCCTAAAGTAGTTCTTCTGGTTTTTTGTTTTGTTTTTTTTTTTTTCTCTTGCAGGTTCCCATTGTTGCTTTAACAGCAACTGCAAGTCCATCAATTAGAGAGGACATAATGAAATGTCTGAACCTGAAGAACCCCCAGGTCACATGTACCAGTTTTGACAGACCTAACTTGTACTTAGAAGTTGGACGACAAAGTGGAGATATCCTTAGGGATTTGAAGCAGTTCCTTGTCAGGAAAGGAGGGTAAGGATTTAAGTCTGTTTTTCTTGCTCCCTCAAATGTATCTTGGCATTTTGGAGTTTCAGTAGCATTTAACTAAGATTTTGTAGCCATTTTAATCTTACTTGGTGAGGAGGAGGCTAGGATTCCTCTGCAGCTTGGCTCTGATGTCATGGCAGTCACTTGTGTTGTGTCTTGTGGTGCTCTGCCCACCTCCTTTTCTCAGTCTTTGAGGCAAGGAGTGATGGACTCTTGCTGTGTGCATGTTGATAACAAGGCTCTTCAGGATCATTTGATCCTCAGAGGACCTGCTGACACTAGCAAATGGAATGATGGTGAACTGGCTGATTTGGATTGATCCCAAACAAGGTGAGTCCATTAGAATTCTTGAGAAAGATGTGGTGGTGTTGGTTTGGTTTGGTTTGTTTTTAACCAAAGCAGAATTGCAGTTCTTTGTTGTTAGTAGACCCAGTGGTGGATCCATTCTGGCTCTGGTGTTCTTTGCAAGCTGCAATGCCTACCTCTGCAGCAGTATGAATTAATTTCTCACTGCTCAGTTGTTATGCAAATGTAGACCTTTCAAGTGACAGCTGATTTCCTCATGACTTTAAAGCAAGTGGGAGACCTTATCCTGCTGTTTCTAGAATCATAGAATCAGGCAGGTTGGAAGAGCCCTCCAAGCTCACCCAACCCAACCCAGCACCCAGCCCCAGCCAATCAACCAGACCATGGCACTAAGTGCCCCATCCAGGCTTTGCTTCAACACCTCCAGGGATGGGCACTCCACCACCTCCCTGGGCAGCCCATTCCAATGCCAATCACTCTCTCTGCCAACAACTTCCTCCTAACATCCAGCCTGAACCTGCCCTGGCACAGCTTGAGGCTGTGTCCTCTTGTTCTGTCCCTGGGTGCCTGGCAGCAGAGCCCAACCCCAGCTGGCTACAACCTCCCTTCAGGTAGCTGCAGAAAGCAATGAGGTCTGCCCTGACCCTCCTCTTCTGCAGGCTGCACCCCCCCAGCTCCCTCAGCCTCTCCTCACAGGGCTGTGCTCCAGGCCCCTCCCCAGCCTTGCTGCCCTTCTCTGGACACCTTCCAGCACCTCAACATCTCTCTTGAATGGAGGGGCCCAGAACTGGACACAGCACTCAAGGTGTGGCCTGAGCAGTGCTGAGCACAGGGGCAGAATAACCTCCCTGCTCCTGCCGCCCACACTGCTCCTGAGCCAGGCCAGGATGCCATTGGCTCTCCTGCCCACCTGGGCACACTGCTGCCTCATCTTCAGCTACTCTCTTCCAGCACTCCCAGGTCCCTCTCTGCCTGGCTGCTCTCCAGCCACTCTGTCCCCAGCCTGTAGCACTGCTTGGGGTTGTTGTGGCCAAAGTGTAGAACCCTGCACTTAGCCTTGTTCAGTCTCATCCCACTGGCCTCTGCCCACCCATCCAGCCTGCCCAGGTCCCTCTGCAGAGCCAGATTCTAGAGATCACAATCTTCTGTGTTTTGCAAAATCAACTTGAAAGCATCAACTAACTTCCCATTCCATTTTTCCAAAGGAGGAGCAATTTGTGTATGAGTGAGTCCAGTTAAAACCTGTTTCAATTTTTGAATGCCCAAGACAGTGAACTCCTGGAAAAATCTGCTTTGCCTTCCTTCAACTAGGTTCAGTCAGACATTTTGCAGAAGGGTGACTTCTTCTGTGTCCTTACATGTTTCCCTTACTTCCAGGAGCCTTGCCTATGAGTTTGAAGGCCCCACCATCATCTACTGCCCTTCAAGAAAGGCCACTGAACAGGTTATGTCTGAACTGCTTAAACTGAATGTGGCCTGTGGTGCATACCATGCTGGTATGGGAATCAAACAGAGGAGGGACACTCATCACAAGTTCATGAGGGATGAAATTCAGGTATGTAGGAAATGAAGTTCACTTGATCCTGTTTGTAATTGCAGAGCTTCTGGTAGAGGAAAGAATTTGGGAATATCAGCATGTGTTTCCCATTTACTGTTTGTCTTCAATTCTGGGCAGAGAAGTTGCTGGTCTGTGCTGACAGCAATAGAATTCCTGGCTTATGTTTCAAATTCCTTCTCTCTTTTCTGGGGAAAATAATGTTAGCTGGACCAATATCATCACTACTTCTCTGAGCCGCTTGCTTCCTCCTGCAGCTAAGCAGCCGAAGAGTTATCCTGGGACTCCTCCTGCTCCTCTTCACAATAGATTTTTTTGTGCCTTTTTGATAGCTGCTTGAAAACATTCTGGCATTTGCCACAAGATATCATCACTGCCTTGTTTATAAGCCTAAGCTCATCCTCTGACCAAGAAAAAAATCAGTGTTGAACAAAAGTGCTGCGGAAGTCAAACGCGAGCTCGAAGACGTTAGGCTGAATCTTTGAGTCTTGGAGCAAAAAGTTGTCACCAAGTGCATGAGCACTGGAGCAGGCATACTGCTGCTGTTCATTTCCAAACGTGCAGCATGTGGCTTCTGTTTTGCAGTGTGTTGTGGCTACAGTGGCATTTGGAATGGGCATCAATAAAGCAGATATCCGGATGGTTATTCATTACGGCGCCCCAAAGGAAATGGAATCCTATTACCAGGAAATCGGGAGAGCAGGTCGGGATGGGCTTCCTGCTTCCTGCCACGTCTTGTGGACGGGGACAGACTTGACTTTCAACAGGTAAAGGAAGACAACTGCTTTGGCATACCAAAAGAAAGGGGAGCAGGGTGGGTTTGGCTCCGAGTGGGGTTTATTTTTCAGGCTGGTTCCAAGTCCTTTCCTCTGTACACACGCTGCTAGGGGAGGCTTAACAGAAGCTAATCCACGGGTGAGGGAGAGTAGGTTCAGACTGGACCTTAGGAAGAAGCTCCTCAGTACAAGGGGTGGTGAGACTCTGGAATAGGCTGCCCAGGGAGGTTGTGGCTGCCTCCTCCCTGGAGGTGTTCAAGGTCAGGCTGGATGAGGCCTGGAGCAGCCAAGTGAGAGGTGTCCCTGCTCATGGCAGGGAGGTTGGAGCAGATGATCTCTGAGGTCTCTTCCAATCTGAGCCATTCTCTGATTCAGTGAGTTTGTCCTTGTCTGATTCTGCTTTCTGAAGAAGCCTTGCCAAGCAGTGAGAGAACCTGGCTACCTGTCTTGTAAGTAATGGGCCCTGGGGTGATGAGGCCTGGAGGAATGGTGACTCCACCACCTCCCTCAAATTAAAGCTCTTCCCTTTCCTTTTGCCTGGCAGACATCTTCTCTCTGAGATCCGCAACGAAAGCTTCCGGCTGTACAAGCTGAAGATGCTGGGGAAAATGGAGAAGTACCTCATGGCCAAGAGCTGCAGGAGGAAGTGAGTTCTGGATTCTACTTAATGCTTGATGTCATTTCAGGGAGCTGTGATAAAGAGCCAGGGTGACCCAGTCCCAACTAGGGGTTGGGAGCAGGAGGCTTCTCGTGTTCGTGATGTGTTCTGCAAACATGCTCTGTTTTCACAAAGCAGCAGCACAAGACACAACCTTCAGCACACTTCTACAGACACATCAAATATTTCCTTATTTACTTATCAAACCCCCCCCCACACACCCCCACACTTTTTCTTCAGAGGAATCGAGGCCAAATAATTGGCTCCCCAGTGAATGAATTAATGACGCTGATTTCGGCTCTGTTTTCTGCAGTGAATTTAATGTGTAAATTCTTGCTCTTTTATTTAATTCCCTCTGTTCCCTTGGGTAGAATAATCCTGTCTCATTTCGAAGACAAACAACTCCGAAAGGTTTCCTCTGGCATCATGGGCACTGAAGAATGCTGTGATAATTGCAGGTCCAGGTAAGCTTTCTTCCCTGAAGACTGATGCAAGAGGTTATGTTCTCTCAGGCTGATTTACAAGGCAAATTATCTGAAAGAATTGACTTTTGAATGCATCTGATAGTGCAGATGTGCAGCCTGAGGTTTATCTTTGAACAACTGCCTCTAACCTTTTCCTAAAGAGTTGAGCTCTAAGGCAGTTTCCAAGCTCTTAGAGTTAGGCTGTGGGGCAAGCCTGTAAACAAAGTCTGCTCGGAGTTCCTAAGAGTGGAAGTCTTTAGGCTGTGAAATACACTTTGGTTCATCACTTTAAGTCTTGTTAGGTAATTAATCCCAAAAGAAAACACTCATTTTATGTGTCTGAGGTTAAATCTGCAGAGTGCTGGGGGAGCTCTTCTGCTCTTACAATGTGTGCTGACATATGTTCCCTCTAGCATTGCTAGTGATGATCTCATTGATGTGCCAAAGGGAAGCCTGAGGTTCACAGGAGGAGCACAAACACCTTCCTCAGTTTCCCCTGTCTCCCCTAGAGTCACAATAAAGGTTTGGACATAAGGAGGAAGTCCTTTGCAATGAGAGTAGTAAAATACTGCAACAGGTTGTCCAGAGATGTGGTTGATTCCCTGTCCCTGGAGACAGTCAGGTTCAGACTTACCGTGGTCCTGGGCAGCCTGATCTAGTTGGAGGTGTCTAATATGTGGAAGGGGCCAAAGGATTTCTCACTCTTTTCAGTATTGCCTAGGGATAGGACAGAGGGCAGGGGACACAAACTAGAACCCAGGAAGTTCCACCTAAACACAAGAAACAGCTTCACTTTGGGGGCTGTAGAACACTCCAGAAACTGCCCAGAGAGGTTGTGGAGTCTCCTCCTTTGGAGAGATTGCAAACCTACCTGAACATTGTGATCCTGGGCAACCTGCTGTGGGTGACCCTGCTTTAGCATGGAAGGTTAGACTGGGTGATGCCCAGAGATCCCTTCCAACCCCCACCATGCTGGGATTCTGTGACTGGTGTTTGTATGTCTGTTAAACTTCATTTTCTTGGTGCATTTCAGAGCCTCTTGTGCAGTCCCCAGTGAGTCAGAGGGTGGTTTGCAGGACTTTGGGAAGCAGGCACGTCAGCTGCTGTCTGCAGTGATTGCCACAGAAGAGAAGTTTGGAACCAGACTTCCCATTCTGTTCCTCCGAGGGTCTGTAAGTGATGGTCAAGGTTTTTTTGTGTGTGTTTTGAGAGCAGAGGTGCTCTGAGAGTGTCCCTCTTTACTGATACACCAAGCAATACCTGCATCTGTGGCATGTGTAAATGTGTACATGCACATGGATATATTTAGTACCTGGTTTTTGGAGAGCTGAGTATCTGCAGATGTTGTCTAGGCTTTCTGAAGCTGTTCAGCAAACACTTCCCATGCAGCAAGCTAACTTTGTTCTACTCTGCTCTGGTGAGACCTTGCCTGCAGTGCTGTGTCCAGCTCTGGAGCTCTCGGTAGAAGGAGGATGTGGACCTATTAGAAGGGCACAAAAATATTCAGAAGTTGGAATACAAGCTGCACTAAGATGTTTTTATTTGCTCCTCTGGATGTCTGGGTTGTTCCTGTGACCTCATCTGTACAGGAAGGGAGATGTTTTAACAGTTCTGTGAGCTAAGCATAGGTTTATCACAGAATGATGGAATGGTAGGGGTTGGAAGGGACCACTGGAAATCCCTGAGTCCAATCCCCCTGCCAGAGCAGAGTCCCACAGGAACACAGCCAGGTGGGGTTTCAAAGTCACCCTCACACTAAAAATGTTTTTTCTTCTGTTCCCATGGAAGCTCCCAGGGGAGCTTGTACCCATTGCCCCTTGTCCTGTCATTGGACAACATGAGCCTGAGCAGGCAAGGGCCTGGCTTTGTTCTCCCTCCTCTTGAGGACATGTTCTTCACATCCCAAGTTTTTGATTTACTGGTGTCTCAATCTGCTTCTGTAGATGAGAAAGTTCTTTTAAGGACGGCCCCCCCCCCAAATGAAACCAAGTAGTTGGTTGAGAAAATCACTTGAATTTTATTTCAGTTATATGTGCAGGAGGAAAGGGTAGACCAAGAGAAAAGCAAGAGAAGCAGGAAATAACAAGTGCAAAGAGGTAGATAGAGACCGGTATGGATCCTGTGACATCTCACAGGTCCTGGAAGCCTCAAGATATCCTCTTCAGTTGCTTTGGTTGCCATCTTCATGGGGCAACGTTGAGACAAACATCTCAGTTTGGCAACCTAACTCCTTACAAGTGGTTATGGTGGCAGGTTCCTTTCAGAAGAGAAGTCTTGTGACCAAGTCTGACCAAGTGCTTCCATAATTGCAGAGCTGCCAGCGCCTGCCGGACCGGTACCGACAGCATCCTCTCTTCGGCAGCGGCAGAGAGTGGCCTGAGAACTGGTGGAAGTTGCTGTGCCGACAGCTGATGCTGGAAGGATTCCTCAAAGAAGCCTCTGGGCAGAACAAGTACACAACCACTTGTGTGCTTACCCAGAAGGTACTCAGCAGTGTGAACCTGCCTGCTGAAAACTGCTCTGAGTGATCCGTGGCTAAGCCACACGGTTTGTGTCTTCCAGGGTAGAAACTGGCTGAGAACTGAGTCTCCCTCAAACCCAACTCTGCTGCTGCAGTCCAGTGAAGACCTTAATCTGCAGAGACCTTCTAGAAGGTAATTCTTGTGTTCTCTTGGGTGCTTTTTATTTAACTTATATACAGATTATCAGCTTCTGTAGCCTGCTTCTGGAAAGGCCTAGGTTGGACAGGAGACTTCAGCACCTCCCTTGCAATAGATTTTTTTATTTTCTAGATCACTTGATCTTTTCCTTAGTGGCATAACAAAAGAAATATTAGTGGGAGTGCCTGGATAGACAGCTCTGAGTGCTGGTACGAGAGCAGTCTTCCAGGACCTGAAGTGGGATACAAGAAAGATGGGGAGGAACATTTTACAGGGGCTTCTTGTGATACAGTGAGAGAGAATAGATTTAAGCTGCAAGAGCTTGATACTGGAGGTTAGGGAGAAATTCTTGACAGTGAGAGTGGGGAGACACTGAAACAGGTTGCCCAGGGAGGTTGTGGATGTCCCCTCCCTGGAGGTGTTGAAGGCCAGGTTGGATGAGGCCTAATCATAGAATGAAGCAGGTTGGAAGAGCCCTCCAAGCTCACCCAACCCAACCCAGCACCCAGCCCTAGCCAATCAACCAGACCATGGCACTAAGTGCCCCATCCAGGCTTTGCTTGAACACTTCCAGGGACAGCAACTCCACCACCTCCCTGGGCAGCCCATTCCAATGCCAATCACTCCCTCTGGCAACAACTTCCTCCTAACATCCAGCCTAGACCTCCCCTGGCACAGCTTGAGCAACCTGGGCTAGTGGGAGGTGTCCCTGCCTGTGGCAGAGGGTTGGAACTGGATGATCTTGAAGGTCTCTTCCAACTGAAAGCATTCTGTGATTCTATGAATTTATTTTAATTAAGATCTGATTACTTTTACTCCAGCAGCAGACCTGTACCTCCTGTACCTCTCCTCTCAACGCAGCACTCCCCAGATCTAAAAGGAACAAAGCAGTCACCAGTCAAGCAGGTCTGTATGAGGACACCTCCTCCTCTGCCCTGTGGTCTGTCCTTGCTCACATTAAAACCTTGCAGGTGTATCATGGTGTCACAGATGGATATTTTGCTGCTAATCCCAGCTTCAGGAAACCTGGTAAATTAACATTTTGTTCTGGTTTTGTTTTGTTTTTTTCATAGATGTCTCTGTATGAAATGTTTTCATATGACAGAAAAGGTAAAAATTCTCCAAGCAACAGTAATGTGCTTAAGAGGTACAGTATTCTAAATTAAAACAGCTACCTGGCTTTGACACTTGGCAGAGATAGTGGTTGTAGGATGATCCTTAAAACCAGCATTTTCCTGTGGGAAGTGACTGTAAAAATGCTTTCCAAGTCAAGCTTGATGGGGTTCTGAGCAACCTCATCTCTAGTTGGGGATTCACAGATTGCCTTGGGTTGGAAGGGACCCTCAAAAGTCATCTTGTCCAATCCCTGTGCAGGCAGCAGGGACATCTCCAACTGGAGCAGGCTGCCCAGGACCACATCAGGTCTGACCTTGAATGTCTCCAGGGATGGAGCCTCAACCACAACTCTGGGCAACCTGTTCCAGTATTTCCTCACTCTCATTGTGCAGAACTTTCTCCTGATGTCCAACCTAAGTCTGCCCTGCTCCAGTTTCAAACCACTTCCCTTCATCCTATCACCACAGTCCCTCCTCAGCCTTCCTGTAGGTGCCCTTCTCTGCTTATTTCAGGGACTAGATGACAAACTTGTGACTCTCTTAAAGCTGGCAAAACCAAACATGTGCCTTGTGCAGGGCTTGTAAGACAGCAGGTAGGCTTCTGCCTTTCTGCACCAGTCTGGAGAAGACTTGAGATCAAGTTGAGGCTCCCTAGGGTCAAGTAATTTGTTTCCTGACTGCTGTGATGCTTCAGATTAAATCCACCTTGCATTTTTGAGCAGTTCATGTCCTCCAGGCATGCAGCTCGATTCTCCCATCCACAGAAAAATAGGATGTGTCACTTAAGCTGAAAAATTGCCACTGTGGCCATGTAAAAAAAGAAAATGATTCCAGGGGCAGCTGCAGAGTGTTATTTCACTCTTTGCTTAGGAAAGGATGCTCTTATTACAGCCTGTCTGCTAACAGATCTCAGTGTAATCATAGCAGTCTAATTTAGGGGTAATTGTCCCAAAATGCTTGAGCCCACAGACTGGTGACTGTGGTGCTGCTCTCTAGACAGACATGCCTAATTCTGCTCACAGTACAGCAGCAGTGTCCTTGGCACTGATGTTTTGGAAGTTATTAACTCTTTTTGGCTAGGATTAATGTTACCATTTTCCAACAAAACTCCAATTTCACCTGCTTGAGCTGTGTACAGGAAGAGGCTATTTTTAAGCTACAGGACCAGACAGAGAAATTTTGTTACCTTAAGGATGCTGCTGATTCTGTCCCAACCAGCTAGCTCCAAGTCCGTTGTGAGTGCAGAAAGTGTCAGAGCACAGTCTGGTGGTGCTGTCAGAGCAGGCAAAGTGAGCTGAGCTGCTGCTCTCCCACAGCCTTGTGCCGCACCCCTGAACAAGCTGATCTAACACAAGGTTTGTTTCACACTTCTTTGTTTTCTTTTAGTGCTGCAGAGCACTCACCAGTGAGGAGATCACCTCTGAAGGCCCCAGAATCTGCTCCATCACGAGAAAAAGAACTAGAGGTAAGATTTTGGAAGAGGGAGGATATCTGTGAACTACACAGAACCATAGAATAGTAGGGGTTGGAAGGGACCTCTGGAGGATCCAGAGGTGGTGGAGTCCCCATCCCTGGAAGTGTTCAAGAAACATGTGGATATGGCAGATGGGGACACCACCTTCTCACCATGCTTGCGTATGCTTCTGGTGGTATCTGTACTAAGGCACATAAAGAGGTGCTGGAAGGTGTCCAGAGAAGGGCAGCAAGGCTGGGGAGGGGCCTGGAGCACAGCCCTGTGAGGAGAGGCTGAGGGAGCTGGGGCTGTGCAGCCTGCAGAAGAGGAGGCTCAGGGCAGAGCTCATTGCTCTCTGCAGCTACCTGAAGGGAGGTTGTGGCCAGCTGGGGTTGGGCTCTGCTGCCAGGGACAGAACAAGAGGACACAGCCTCAAGCTGTGCCAAGACAGGTTCAGGCTGGATGTTAGGAAGAAGTTATTGACAGCAAGAGAGATTGGTATTGGGATGGGCTGCCCAGGGAGGTGGTGGAGTCCACAGCCCTGGTGATGTTTAAGAAGGAGGCTGCATGAGGCACTTAGTGCCAGGGTATAGTTAATTGGAAGGTGTTAGGTGATAGGTTGGACTCTGATCCTAGAGGTCTTTTCCAGCCTGGTTCATTCTGTGATTCTGTGTGACATGGTTTAGTGGGCAAGGTGGCCTTAGGTTGAAGATTGGACTTGATGATCTTAGAGGGCTTTTCCAACCAAAACTATTCTGTGATTCCATGGTTTAGTCTATGTTACATCATAGAGTTCAAGTGTAAGCATTAAGGTTTTTCTTTCAGCCTAAATGATTCTTTGATTCTGTACCTGAGTGATCTAGAGCTGCTTCCTGAGAATTTGGCTCTCTGCTTCACAGACTGCTCTGTATGGCAAGTTGCTGACTGCCAGACAGAAGGTGGCTAATGAGAAGGTAATTCCTCCAGCTGTCTTGGCAACCAATAAGGTCCTGGTGGAGATGGCACGAATAAGGTAAAGGCAGCATGGGTGCATGTTGTACAAAGTGAGCAGCTTGCAAGCCAAGTCACTAATCCCCTTCCTGGGCATGCCTCACTGATGGAGGAGCACTCCTCCTGAGGATCCTGGGCTGCTCTAATACCCTTGTAGAGCACTGACTGGTGTAATTTAAACTGTTACTGATAGCAGACCTGCTTCTTTGCTTAGTTAAAAGACCCCAAATAGTAACTTTGTCTGACTTTGTATCTAAACTCCCTGTCAAGTTGACCACTCTTTCCTACTAAATCTTTGCCTTTCCATCTGCTTCTCTTGATGTTTTCATCATTTTTATATGCCCTTACCTTGCTAAGGGTCAGCTACAGGTTGGCAGCTGTCCCTTTACCTTTGGTATCTCTGGAGTGTAAAAGAATAAACCCAATTTACTGTTGCTCTCAGCTGCTGAAAAGGGGAAAAAAATCCATCATTTTTCTCCTCACTGAGAGGGTGTTGTGAGGCAACTCAGCTGGTAATGTATCTGAAGTGTCTTCCCTGGCCACTAAAAGGCACTAGACACTCCTATTTTTGGCATGTGTTTGTTATTTCATGGAAGAGGTCTGGGCTTATGTGCTCTTGGGAGGTGAAAAGTAGATAAAGAGATGTGGTGAGCTGGTCCTCCAAAGTATTAAGCAGCAAACTCCAAGGTTTCTGCTGTGGTCAAGCTTTGTGATTCAGAAGCACAAGCAGTGGACTGAATTAGTTGCAGAGGTGAGGGCACAGTGATAACATTCTCAAGTTTTGACTCATAGATGCATAGCCCAAGTTTGTGTCACTGACAGGCACTTGATGTTCAGAGCATTGGCACAGGACATTTCCATGGCTTTTATTCTTCATCCTAACCCAGGCCCACAACTGTGGAGAATGTGAAGAAGATTGATGGTGTGTCTGAAGCAAAATCCACTATGTTGGTCCCTCTCCTGGCTGAAATTAAGGACTTCTGCCAAGCAAATGGCTTGCAGGTATGACTTACTGAAGTGCCTGCTGCTTTGTAAGAACCTTACAGACATCACTTGGTCTGCAGCCATTCAATTCCTCCTTCAGCTTGTCCCAGTCACAACTATCCCAACACAGCAGTGGAACTTGTTAGCCTTGCACACAAACAGGGCTTTGACATCTGAATGTGCTCCTTGGCAGCGAGATTGGGGTCTGCCTGATGTTCTAGATTGGTGTGGACATCTTTGAAGTGCAGAGCACCATTACAAAGGTCACTCATCTGACCAGGCTGAGTGACCAATAGGTGCTGTGTTGTTGAGAGCCTACAGCTAGTTATTGTGGTTTGGGGTTGCAGCCCAAAGGCCTCCCTTCAGCATGGTTTATTGACTGAAGACTTGGAGGGCAGGGCTTTGTTTCCTCTCAGTTTCTCCTTAGCAGACTGGCAGAAGACCTTTTCTTTCCAGCTGCTGGAAATACTCCTTGACAGTTAAAATTTAACTCTGACTTTGAGTGATTCCTCATCAGTTGCTATGGTGAGAGACACCACTACACAGGGGCCATAGAGCAGAGGGTTAGAGGAATTATGAAGCAATTTCTGTGTAAACCTACAATTAAAAGCATTTATCCAGTCTAGGAAGCAGGTAGAGCAGCAACCCTACTTCTCTGTAGTGCTTGAGAAGGCTCTGTGGAGCCTTTTTTGTTCACAGAAAGCTGTTAGGATCTAGGAATTGGGGGGGCAAAACCATTCCTGAGGTGTGTTGACCAAAAGATAAAAGTAATTGGAGGAGTTTCCCATGCCAAGCAGCAAACTGAATGCCACAGTTTGTTCTGATGGAATAGTTTGACATGTAATGAGTAACACCTAAGGCTGTGTTGACCTGGGTGCTGGTTTTCTGCTTGGTCTTTTTTTTTTCTGCAAGTGCTTTGGACAGTCCCATGCTTGGTTTAAGATGGGAATATGTGGCTGTTCATCTGGATTCCTTCTTTGCTTTGGTTGGGTGTTTTTTTGTGGAACATGGACTTGTGGTCAAAACTAACCTCTCTAGAAATGGGTGGCTCCATTTTTGGGCTCTTTCAGTTCAAGTAATGGGAGGCTGATCCGTTGGTCATTGCTGGAATAGAATTCTCCTCAATCTTCTTTATCTCCCTTTAGACTGATGCATTCTCCACATCTGGATTTAAAGATCAGAAGGAAGTGTCTCCCTGGAAATCTGCAAGAGACCTGTCTCCTTCAGAGCATGTAACATATGTCCTGTTCCAGGAGAAAAATCTCTCTGTGGTAAGCTCTTCCCTGTGGAGATCCCTTCCTCTTTGAAAACTAACAGCAGAGATGCTTTTAGAGGGCAGTTTGCAAGTTACCAAATCCTCTGCCCAGTGCTGGGGTGAGGTTGCTGGCAGATGGTAGCTCATCTAACTTATCCCTCTGAACTGAGCCCTCTGTGAGGTGAGACACAGTGAGGTAAGACTTGAATGTGAGGAAACAAAACTCATGGGAGGATTCAGTGCAAAGCTGAAGTTTAAGTGCAGGAGTTGGAAAGCTGTGCTTCCTGTTCCAAACAAGCTGAGGACAAGGTGAGACACTGGAACAGGCTGCCCAGGGAGGCTGTAGATGCCCCCTTCCTGGAGATGTTCAAGGCCAAGTTGGATGAGGCCTTGAGCAACCTGGGCCAGTGGGAGGTGTCCCTGCCATGGCAGAAGGTTGGAACTGGATGGTCTTCAAGGTCCCTTCCAACCTAAACCATTCTATGAATCTAAGTTACCTGTCACATCTAAGTTGTTGAAGTGCTACAGGACATGTGGCTAAGCTGGCATCACACCACGTGCCCTCTGAAGGTCAGCCTCATGACGTGCTCTGATGCAGTTCTCTTTATTGCTTCTTAATTCTACAGCAGGAAAATTAAATTGATTTGATTTTTGCCCTTGCCAAGAGTCTCAGTAAACCTTGTGAGATGGTCCCTAACTTAAGGACTAATTACCAAGGAGAGGTTGTGTAACTGTTAGTGGCTGACTTGGTGCTCTGTATCCACAAATGCTGGTGATGAAATGCACAGTATGTGAATAGAAGCCAGAAAATGTTTGTTCTTTTGAGGAAGCCAGGCAAGCAGTTTAAAACCTCTCTTTGAAAAGTAGAAGTTTAGGTGGATAGAGTTTGAGCTGTGTTTATCTTCAAGAGAAGAAAAAAAAACCTCTCAAAGAGAAGTCATCTAACATGACAAAATGAAGAGGAATTGTTTGCTGCTGTTACCTGTGTTCTGCAGAGATGCTGAGAGTGATCTGGGTGGGTCAGCTGCATCACAGCTGCTTAGCAGGAGGCACCCAAAGCTTTGGTCCAGAAACCTTGTGAAGCAGGAGCTGAGTTGATCTGTTTCCCCTGTGGCTGAAATTGCTGGGATTCAGCTGCCCACAGGGGTGGTAGCAAGTGTTGTGATACGAGATGTGAGCAATAGCAAGCCTCTGAGGTGGCTACATGGCACCTGCCTCTGTAGAAGCTCTTTTCATCTGGAGTGCAACAGCTTAGCTTGAGCTTACTTAAGCTGAGAAGTAGTAACCTCAAGAGATGCTCCTTACAAGCTGGAGATAAATATTCAGAGTAATGAAGGCTTCTGAGGAGTTTTGTTGCACTACTGTTTGTGGGTGTCCTCTCTTCACTTTTGGGCAGTGGGAGGCTGCCAGGTTTGAAGTTTTTGGATGTCCTTCAGACTCTTAAGCTAACTGAATTTCTTCTGTCTTTGTTTCCCTAGAGGACTATAAGTGAGACCAGATCTTTGCCTCTTCCTGAGGTTGGCACTCACCTGCTCCAGGCACTGAAAGCTGGCTACCCTGTCAACGTGCAGCGAGCAGGATTGACTCCTCAAGTTCAACAGCTCATTGCTGATGTTATCCACAGTCCTCCCATTAACTCAGGTGAACATCACAGCTCTTTTCTGAAGCTTCTCATGACTGTGGCAGAAAGATAGAGGAATGAAAACCTGACACCTCAGCTGCCCCTTTGGGTAAAAGCCATTTCTTGAAGGCCTGTGGCAAGGTAGAGCATAGCAATGCCAAGATCATTCCTTTCCTTTCAAAGTTATGTTGTAAAAGAAAGCAATTGTGATTCATTGAAGAGCAGAGGGGAGTAGCCCATTCCAAATCCTGCCACTCAGTTGTATGGACATTGGAAAGATAATCTCTTAAATCTGTATTTCCTCAAGGCCTTCTTTAAGAACATCAGCCTGGGCAGGTGTTCCTATAGGTACTGGAGTCTACACAAAATAGACTGAAGAGCAGCAGTAGAATCTCCTCAGTGAAACTTCTCTACAAGATACTTATTAATGATAAGGAAGCTGAGAAATGCAGGAAGTGCTTCTGATGTTTTAGTACTGGCACTTTGTGTGAACACAAATGAGGTCCAGTTCTGGGCCTCTCAGCTCAAGAAGGACCTCAGGGAACTGCTTGGAAGAGGCCAGCACAGAGGCACAAAGCTGCTGCAGGCAGTGGAACATCTCCCTGTGAGGACAGGCTGAGGGAGCTGGGGCTGGGAGCAGAGGAGCCTGAGGTGACCTCCTTCATGCTGATCAGGATGTGCAGGGCAGTGTCAGGAGGACAGAGCCAGGCTCTGCTCAGGGATGTCCATGACAGGACAAGGGGCAGTGGGTGCCAGCTGGAGCAGAGGAGGTGCCAAGGGAACAGAAGGGAAAACTTTGTGAGCGTGTTGGAAGCTGCTCAGAGAGGTTGTGGAGTCTCCTTCTCTGGAGGCATTCCAAACCCAGCTGAATGTGTTCCTATGTGACCTGCCCTGGGTGGTCCTGCTCTGGCAGGGGGTTGGACTTGGATTATCTTTGGAGATCCCTTCCAACCCCTAATAATCTGTGCTCCCTTGAGGTGGGGATTTATCCCATGACCTCATGAACTGTTTTCTTACAAGTCAAACCCCCACAGTGTTTCATTTTTCAGTCTTTTGCATACCTTAATCTATCCTGTGCTTTAATGAGGCATGAGGATTAAAACCCAGATAATATTATATGTTTGTTTTCCCCAAGACATCACCAAAATTCAAGCAATTAGAAAACTTGTTCCAGAAAATATCGAAACATATCTCATCAGGATGACTGTGGCATTGTTGGAGAAAAAGGGTGGAGAGAAATCTCAGGATGGCTCAAGTGTCAAAAGGATGTTGGTGTGGTCAGATGGGCAGCAGGAAAAATCAGGAGCAAATCAAGCAAGCAAGGAAGATGCCTCATGGAGTGAAAAACAGGTTAGTGAAAGAAGGTACAAGATCATCTCTACCCTAGTAAGTCCTGCAGTTGCAGAACAGGAAGATCAGGCATGTGAAAGTCCACAACCACAGTTTAATAGTGGCCTCAGAGAGGGGATGAACATGTTCTGCTGTTGTCTAGCCCTTTGGGATGTCCTCTGTAAAATCCTGGACTTGCAGTAGCTGAGGCAGTGGAGTAAGTCCAGAGTTCTCCCCAGTGAGAAAATCTTTAAGATGGATCCTTCATAGCCAAAAGTCCATGCATTGGTCTCAGTCTTTTGTGGGTTCTCTGTTGCTTGAAGCTGAGTGTAGCCATGATAACAAGAAAAGTGTCATGCCATAGGTCTGACTCACTGGGGAGACATCTCAGGAAATAAGGAGCTCTTTGTTGCTGTTTAAGAAAGGCCAAGCTAGCATTTTGAGAACTTGGCTGGCCTCTCCCAGATCCCAGGTCAGGTTCTTGATCTAGCTGGAGATGGACTTGATGGAGTGGGTTCAGAGCAGGGCCATGAAAATGATCAGGGGGTGGAGCACCTCTGCTACAAGAACAGGCTGAGTGAGCTGGGGCCGTTCAGCCTGGAGAAGAGAAGGCTCCAGGAGGAACTTAAAGCAGCCTTCCAGTACCTGAAGGGTCTACAGGAAGGCTGCAGGGGAACTGTTTGCAAAAGTCTGCAGGGACAGGACTAGGGGCAATGGTTTGGAATGAGAGCAGAGCAGATTGAGATTGGATGTGAGGAACAAGTTCTGCACCAGGAGGGTGCTGGAACACTGCACCAGGTTGCCCAGGGAGGGAGTTGAGGCTCCATCTCTGGAGATCTTCAAGGTCAGACTAGATAAGGCTCTGAGCAACCTGCTCTAGTGGAGGATGTCCCTGCTGACTGCAGGGGGGTTGGACAAAATTACCATCAAGGGTCCTTTCCATCCTGCTGCATGCTGTGATTCTGTGATCCTGCATCAAAGGTAGCCCTGTGCTCGGTGGCTCCTGGTGGGAAGGGTAAAAAATTCCAAACTCAACATCCTTCTGCTGCTTACATTAGGATTTCCCCTCAGTTTCTTACAGGATTTGGGGCTAATTTCTTGAACTCTGACTCAAACCATTCTTCAGGCTTTTCTATTTTGCCAAATTGATTTGTTTCTTCCATCCCTGACTGCTATTTTGTTTCTGTGTATCTCTTTCCTAAACTTGACCTCCTGGCACTCTAATTGCCTGAGCTCTAATTAATTTTTTTCCCCCTTCTCCTGTTAGCTGCTGGAGCTAATAACAGAATGAGATGCTATTAGAAATCAAATTAATACTGTACAAATGAGTAGACTGCAAATCAAAAGCTAATCCAAATAGTCTTCATTTACTCCTCCTTCAGAAGATATCTTGATTCCAGTAATTCCCTGTAGCACACAGCTTTTCAGTCAGCTAATGAACACTGCTGGATTTTAACAGCCTTGCATTGCTGCTGCTTTTACAGGGTAATTTGAGCAAGCCAATGCTGAAGGAAGGAGCAGAGAGAACTCATCTCCAAGTGGTGCCTTCGGTAAGCAGCTCCTCTTGCTGTAAGAGAGCATGTGGGAGACTTGCCATTAGTGATGCTTTTGGTAACACCAAGATCTGGAGTTGAGCCAGAAAATCTCACCTTGGCTCTTCCAGCCTCTAGCCAGCAGCATTATGTAGAGATCAGGAGTGTACCCAAAGTGCCTTTTTCTTAACTGAAACTTTTGGTGTAAAAACACATTTGAAAACATGTCACTTGAGACAGGAGCAAGGATTTCAGGTTCTCAGGGCCACAGGGATGGAGGAAATATTCTTCCCCACTGCACAAAATAGACAAGTTCCAGCTGCCTTGTGTTTGAAATGGATGTACTTCACTTGCTGACGTCTGGTGATGGAGTGGCTCAGAAACAGCTCCTGATCTCCTTAAGCAGAGGTGTCAGAACTCTGTTTAGAATTGCAAACTCACTTCCCTCCAAAACACAGCCTTTGCATTGAATGTGGTTTGTGCAGACTCAAGCTTTAATGCTGTCATCCATATAACAGCCAGCTTCCTCAGTGCCACGTGGAAAGGCCACCCAGAGCACGGGTGACAGCCAGGCAGGGAGCAGAGGGGCAGCAGCCCACCCAAAAGCCACCGCCCTGGCCTCCTGGAACAAGCCTGCCCTCAGCCACAGTGAGGAGGACCTGTCTGACTCTCAGCCAAAGGTGAGACTGTGCCTGCAGCTCTGTGCCAGCAGCAGATGATTGGGATGTTGATCTTTAACATACCCAAATCCCAGCTTCTGTCTGGATCCTTTACTCTGGCCAAAAACGTTGGCCTGGATTACCAGACACCTCTTGTTCATCTCCTTGGTGCAGTGACAGCACACTGCTTGTATTGCCCAAACAAGATGGATTCTTCAACAAGAACAAGTGTAGAGCCCTCCTGCACCTGGGGAGGAACAGCTCCATACACCAGTGCAGATTAGGGGCTGATCTGCTGCAAAGCAGCTCCATGGAGAAGTCCTGGTGGATAACAACTTGCCCATGGGACACCAGTGTGCCCTTGTGGCCAAGAAGGCCAACGCTCTCTTGGGGTGCATTAAGAGTGTGGCCAGCAGGTCAAGGGAGGTTCTGCTCTCCCTCTACTCTACCCTGGTGAGACCACATCTGGAGTCTTGTGTCCAGTTCTGGGCTCCCCAGTTCAAGAGGACAGGGATATACTGGAGAGAGTTCAATAAGGCTACAAGGATGATAAAGGGACTGGAACATCTGAGTGATGAGTTAAGACCTGGGGCTGTTCAGTCTGGAGAAGCAAAGGCTGAGAGGAGATCTTACAAATGTTTACAAATATCTGCAGGGTGGGTGTCAAGAAGCAGGGGCCAGGCTCTTTTCAGTGGTATCCTGTGATAGGACAAGGGGCAGTGGACACAAACAGGAACCCAGGAAGTTCCACCTCAACGTGACGTAAAACTTCTGTGGTGTGAGGGTACTGAAGCTCTGGAGCAGGGTCTGGAGAGGTGGTGGAGTCTCCTTCTCTGGAGACTTTCAAGACCCAAATGGATGTGCTCCTGTGTGACCTGTCCTAGATGAACCCTGTGTTGGTAGGGGGTTGGACTGATCTCCACAGATCCCTTCCAACCCCCACAGTTCTGTGTTTCTGTGGAATATGCCACTTCCACAGTCATCGGCCTGCTACAGAGGCACTGCCCTGCAGCAAATCTTGTCAGCCATCTAGTGGCAGATGCTTCCAATACTCCAGGAGGATGTCTGGCTCCCTTTTTCCCTTTTCAAATATAGCTGTGTGAGATTTTGACTCTCATCTCATTAGGGGTTCGTGCACTGCTTGGATCAGCATACAAACAGTGCTTCTGAAGGGAGCTTGTGTGGGCTGACCAGCACTGCTCTACAGCTTGCTTCAGTTTGGAGCTGTGAATGTAAAACATGCTGCAGACAAAAATCATGGTCTGCTCAGCACTGGGGGACAACTCCTAAACAGCAGAATGGGTGTCTTATTTCAACACAGTGTAACTTTATCTTTTGGGTTGCTGGTGTTTAGTTTCAGAGCACCTCCAGAACAGATCCAAGCAAAGCCCCTTTGCTGTGACACAGGAACAAAGCATGATCAGTGTCATGGTCCCTGCACCCTTCCTGCTTCACCCAAGTTTGGGCTGGCAGCCCGGGTGCGGGGTGCTTACCTCTTGATGGTGCTGTACTCCTGGCTGTAGATTGGTGGTCTCGATACATTTTCTTTCCAGGGCAGCTTGCCAACACTGATCGTGCAGAGATGAGCATCTCAGCAGAGATTTGGTCCTCCATAGTTTAAAATCTCATGGCTGAAGGACAAGCAAAAATCCAGTTATCTCCTAGCTTAAGGAACTCACAGCTTTGTGTTGCCATAGCGTCACTTCCCACCACCATACAAGAGGTGCACCCACTGCTCCTGGAGACCAACGAGTGTGCAGACTCTTCTTGGGTGGTTTGAGTCCTGCAGAAGGAACATGTGCCTTGCACAGCTGGTGACAGTCCCCCACTGCTGTGGGTTTGGGTTCCAGTTGCTTGTTCTCAAGTAGTTGCACTGATGACTTATCACAGGTCTGGGGCAGTCATCTTTTCCTTCCTGTCTGGGTCTTCACAAGTCAAGATGAGAGGCTGCAGTTCCTTTATTGCCTTGATGGCTGAGGTTGGGGGTTTTGAGGGTTGGGGTATTTTAAAGGCAATCTCATAAGGCTAATGAAATACTTAGAGGTGTGCCAGCCTGCTTTGTTGTTATATGATTTCCCAGCCTTGGCCCTTGGCTTGATTCTTAGTCCTTTACTGAACTGAACAAGGTGTTTTAGAGAGACATAAGCTTGCCACTACCACTGGTGGCAGTTTGTGTCTCCTGATGGGCATGAGCTTTATAAATTGCCCAGTAAACTACTTCCCTTTCCCAACATCTTGTTTTTTTTTTTTTTCTTCCAGAGTATACCTCCCCCTTTTAAGAGGAAGGTGCCAGAATGGTTTAGAACATCAGCAGAAACAGCTCTACCTGTAACCCAGCCGAAGAAATCCAAAACAGAGGCAAAAAAAGGGATTTTTCGTTGAATATAGAAATGAAGTTTTTTGGGTTTTTTAAAATCTATAAAGAACATTTTTTTCCTACAAAGCATTCCTCCACTAATGCCGTTTGACCACTACTGCTTCACTGCTTCACTCCTGCAGCTGCCCCTAGCCTCACCTTCGCTGCTTTTCCACTGTAGAGTTTTTTTCTTTAATGATAATAAATTCTGTTGGCCTTTTCTCAGTGTGTGGAGGGGTTAATGGCGGCCTCCTGGCAACGGCGCGCCCACTTTCGGGGCGGGGCCTGCGGGCGCGGGGGCTGCCGGGAAGGCGGCATGGGCCAATAGGCTGCGAGCGGCAGTGTACGGCCTGCGCCTCGCGCTCCGCCGGGCGGGTGAGCGAGCGCGCGGCGGCGGNTGCCTGCCTGCCTGCCTGCCTGGTGTGGGACAGGCCCTGGGAAGGGAGAGAGGAAGGTCTGCAGCCGGGGAGGGTCAGAGGGGCGGTTTCTCAAGGCCCCCGCCTGCCGCCGCCTTACCACGTCCTGTTCTGCCGCGGATGTCGTTCCAAGGCAGGGTATCGAGGGACCGGCGCCCTCGGGCTGGTTCCCGGTGGGTGTCTGTCACGCTGCCCAAGTTTCCCGGCCTGCGAGTGACGTGAGAGTTCCTTGTTAACGTGAGGCGCCTGTCAGACAGGCGCTGGGTGCCGGAGCTCGGTGTGAGGCCGTGGGGTGTCCCCGGTGCTTTTCCGTACCGGCGCGGCTGAGGTGTGCTGATGCTAACTGCCCAGTCTCTTAAAGTCTCTGCAGAGGGAGAGAAGGATACAAGCAAGCAAACGGGTTCCCCAGTAGATATTGCTGCTCTCGGACAGCTTCCTGCCCTCTAACACCCGCTCCTTGCCTTCTTCCCCCGCTCCCCTCGCAGCAGCATGGATCCGAGCTTGCTGAGGGAGCGAGAGCTGTTCAAAAAGCGTGCCCTCTCCACGCCCGCCGTAGAAAAACGTCCAGCGCCATCTTCTGACTCCTCTTCCAAAAAGAAGAAAGCGAAGGTAGAACAGGGGAGCTCCTCAAGCTCCAAGCAAAACACAGGTTGGTGAAGGTCTCCTGATAGCAGCTGTGCGGCGTTTGCCACTGGCAGCCTCTTGAGATGCTGCTTGTTAGCGTGAGTCAGCCTCTCTGTGAACTTTCCTGTAGGATGTTGTTCTTTCTCTTAAATGAGCTGCTCTTGTGAAGAAATTAACTGGCACAAGAGGAAAACCCACTTGTGCTGCCACCTGTACATGTCAGGCCTCGTCCTGTGCCTTCTTTGCTGTTACTCAGATGGAGGAATTGCTGCTGCCAAAGTATTTGTGCAAAGCCAAGCTTTGATTTGTGGTTTCTGTGCTTGCTGGACACGCAGAACAAGCAGTAACCGTGGTCTCGTTGTTACTCCCTCTATCTTTCTTGCAAGAGAGAGCCTAGAACTGAATTTTGTTAACTGTAAGGCACAGGCTGTCCATCCATGAGATGGATTTTTACAATTTAAATCTTCTATAACTTACGTCTGAGCTACTGGAAAGAATTCTAGCAGAGGCCATGAAGGTGCTGAGGGGGCTGAAGCATCTCAGAGGAAGAAAGATTGAGAGACCTGAGGCTGGAGAAGAGCATTCTGAAAGAGAGGCTTTTCTCAGTGGTGATCAAGAGCTAAAAGAGGTGGGCAAGGCTCTTGTCAGTGGTGCCAAGTGAAAGGAGGAGCAGCAGTGGACGCAATGTAGAATCCTGGAGGTTCCATCTGAACAGGAGGAGAAACTTCTTAGGTGTGAGAGTGCCGGAACCCAGAAGCCGGCTGCCCAGAGAGGTTGTGGAGTCTCTTTCTCTGGAGACATTCCAAACCCACCTGGACACTGTGATCTTGGGCAACCTGGTCAGGGTGACCCTACTTCAGCAGATGGGTTGGACTAGGTGATCCCCAGGAGTTCCTTCCAACCTCTGCTGTTCTGCTATCTTGTCTGGCTAGCATCTTGTGGTTAGCAGTGCTTCCTCTTTTACCTGGGAGCTGATCTTTGCTTATGAACACCAGAGCTTAAGTAGCTTTCTATCTGCTTTGCCTTCACTAAGTGAAACACATCACTTGAGAGGCTGTGTTAGTTCTCTGCAAGGACTGACAGTTCTCACATGCATTCTAAAGGTCAAATCAAATGTCAGGAGTTACTAAAACACAAAATACTCTGTTGCACAAACTCTTTGTGTGCTCATATTTTAAATGCCTTGTGTGGTTCTCTTCTGAACTCCAAAAGAAACAACTGAGCTAAAAACAACAGAGACAAACGTCAAGGACAGTGGGAGGAGTGGAGCATCTGGGGTCTGAGGGGACAAGTAGGGAGTTTGCTTGTGTATCTTTAACTTCCTAGGCCACCAAACAAAGCTGTCAGCCAGACCTTTTAAAACAAACCAAGGGAGGCCAGATTTCCTTTGCCACACTCTCCAAGTGAAATAAATTTCTACACTGAATGTTCTAAACTGTCATAAGTGAAAGCAGTTTTCTGGGGAAAAAGGTGGGGAGGCAGGAAGAGGCTGAACAGCTCAAGTGTGAGTCTGGTCTGGAGAATTGAAGTAGATGTGGCCAGGTAGCACAATAGAGAAAGTATCATTTCTTTGCTGTGGTTTTGTGTGCTTAATGTTTCTTTAAGTGTCTTGGCAGCTCCCACATGATTACCTTACACAAACAGGAGTGTGGGCAAATGCACTTTGTCTTTTAAGCTGCTGGCTTTATTCTAGACAGTGCAGAAAGGTTTCAGGATTTCACAGAATCACACAGTGTCGGGTTGGAAGGGACCTGCAAAGATCATCCAGTCCAACTCCCCTGCCAGAGCAGGGTCACCCAGGGTAAATCACACAGGAGCACATCCAGGTGGCTTTGGAATGTCTCCAGAGAAGAAGACTCCACAACCTCTCTGGGCAGCCTGCTCCAGGCCTCCAGCACCCTCACAGTGACAAAGTTTTCCCTTCTGTTCCCTTGGCACCTCCTCTGCTCCAGCTGGCACCCACTGCCCCTTGTCCTGTCATGGACATCCCTGAGCAGAGCCTGGCTCTGTCCTCCTGACACTGCCCTGCACATCCTGATCAGCATGAAGGAGGTCACCTCAGGCTCCTCTGCTCCCAGCCCCAGCTCCCTCAGCCTGTCCTCACAGGGAGATGTTCCACTGCCTGCAGCAGCTTTGTGCCTCTGTGCTGGACTCTTCCAAGCAGTTCCCTGAGGTCCTTCTTGAGCTGAGAGGCCCAGAACTGGATGCACTATTCCAGCTGTGGCCTCACCAGGGCCGAGTAGAGGGGGAGGAGAACTTCTCTTGATCTGGTAAATGGCTGAATGGGTTAAGCAACCACAGAAGTTGCCCTGTGTTGCTGCAGAGTCAAAGGCCTTTGTCTCAAAACCCACTTCTAATTTGAAAAGGTGCCTGTCAAGATATGTGTGTGCCAGACAGAGGTCTTGGAAGTGGATCTTGGAGATGTTAAAGAATCTCTGTCACATCCCTTGAAGAAACGAAAATTCAGATGATCAATCCTGGTTTTGTTTTATAGCAACTACAGAGACAGTAATGTCACAGTGATTTGTGTGTTGGGATAGATAGTCCCAGGGTGTGTAACACCTGCAGGTTCTCCCTGCATCCAGCTCTGGAGCCCTTAACACAGTAAGGACAGAAGTGGGTCTAGAGGAAGGCCACAAAAGTAATCAGGGGGCTGGAGCAGCTCTGCTATGAGAACAGGCTCAGGGAGCTGGGGGTGTTCGGCCTGGAGAAGAGAAGGCTCCAGGGACACCTCAGAGCAGCCTGCCAGTCCTTGAAGGGGGCTACAAGCAGGCTGCAGAGGGACTGTTTGCAAAGGCCTGCAGTGATAGGGTGAGGGGCAGTGGTTTGAAATGAGAGAAGAGCACATTTAGAGTGGATGTGAGGAACGAGTTCTATACCATGAGGGTGCTGGAAGAGGTTGCCCAGGGAGGTGTTTGAGGCCTCATCCCTCAAGGATCTTCAGGATGAGGCTTTGAGCAGCCTGCTGTAGTGGAGGATGTCCCTGCTGACTGCAGTGGAGTTGGACTAGATGACCTTCGGAGGTCCCTTTCAACCCAAACTCTTCTAGGTTTCTATGACTTGCAGAACCTGCCCCTGTCACTTTTTGGAGAGGGAGAGGCATTGAAAGCATCTTCAGTAGGCTGCAGAGCTAAATCTGACCTGTGAAAGCTTTCCAGTGAGAGCAGTTCCTGTTGTAGCTCTGTGAAGTTTATTTGAATAAACTGCTTGAAAACATTCAGGGCTGCCTTTGTTTGCTAAGAACAGATACTGGAAAATCAATGAAATACAGATCATATCTGTTTATTTATTTTTATTAATGAGCAATAAGTTGTGGCTGAGGTCTTCATCTTTAAGATCTTTGTCTTCGTGGTCTCGGCCAACAGTAATCAAGAGCTGAAATCTCTTGGGAACGAATGGTCCTGGGGCTCTAGGGCTGTGCAAGGGGAGATCTTTGTCTTCTGTTCCTTGTGCAGACAACCAGTCTCCTCCTTTGTAGATCTGTGAAATAAGCAGCTGGAATGAATCCCAGGACTTTTCATCGTGTGTGCTTCTCAGGAAGGCATAAGAAGGCGAAGCCAGCGTGGCGGGGGCCAGCCAGGGTGCTTCCTGCACACTGCCTTCTGGTGTGCAGCAAGGAGGAGAGCTCTGCAGGAGCATTCTGTTGCCCTTCAGAGAGTTTGCTTTCAGGAGAGAGGCACTTTAATTTGCTGTATCCCAAGGGCTACTCTCGCCTCTCAAGCAGGACATCATTCTTTCAGGATAGGTAGAAGGTAAGGAGGCATCTACCCAGCCTCCTCCACAAGTGCAAGGCATTGGCATCATTCCCATTAATTTAATTATGTGTCTTGGTGTTGGCTTGTACCTGTGGGATCAATTTCCATTAATTGTGCTTATACTTTGGGGTTTTTTTTTTTAGCTAAAAGCATTCTCTGCACCTGGGACTGGCAAAACTTCACCCTGAATGTATGGGAGATGAGTGGTTGCAGAGGCAGTTGTATCATTTTCTGATTGCAGAAGGGAGGTTGCTTCCCCAGGTGACTCACTGGACTGGCTGTGCTGGTTTGTAGTGGCCTGAGTATCTTGTGACTCCATTTCACCAGACAGAACAAGCAGCAGTCAAATGAGCAAGTCTTACATTGTGTATTCTGGAGCTCAGCCGTGCTGCACCTGATTGAGGAGTTTAATTCTATGAAAGAAAGGTAATTACAGGTAGTGGCCATAGCACAAAGGTATTTCTGACATGGATGAACTGCAAGATGGATCTTGTAGCTTTCCTGTCCCTTTGGCCATTGGGTGGGTTTTGTTTCCCCAACAATATTCCTGTTGTTTGGGTTTAACATCCTTGACTATCTTGTCCCACACTTCAGCTTGGGTCTGGAATGGTCTGGGTTTCTCACCAGGCTGCTTCTAAGTGGGGTTCAGGAGTGTGAAAGACTTAGCTGGTGTCACTGATGGCCATGCTGTTGTTACAGTTAAAGCTGCAGTGCTTGGATGGGTTTAGAAACTACACAGGAAAAGGCTGTGGTGAGCTCAGGGTCCAGTTTTGAGAGGGGTGTCAGTGTGAGCTCTCTGGATGCATCAACAGGCTGGTGAAGCTTGCTGGGATTCTCTTGTGCCAAATGCAGTCTCTGTGCATCCGTCCTGCCACCTCCAGCAGGAGGCTAGTCCTGGTGTGGGCTCCTTGGGGAAGCACATCAGGGCCTGAAAGCTGTGTGCAGGGCGTGAGATGACTTGTCAGGGTAGGAGGTCTGCCACCCATCTCCTGGTGTATGAGAATGCAATTCCAGTTGAGCTTCCAGAAGGTAAGGTAGGGATGAAGTATCCAGCATGTCTGATTCCCTGGCCTGTTACAGACACAGCCCCGGGGCAGAGGAATGTCTCTCTTTCTTCTGGGCCACAGCACCACCATGGTCTGCTTGTCTGGAGAGGTGTTCTGAAGGTGGTGCATTGATCACCATCTCAACCCCCAGAACTTGGTGAACTGGCTGAGTGTCAAGTAAAGGGAGAGCAGTCCTCTGGGACAGGAGAAGGGGAGGGAGAAAGGGTCAAATTGTACCCTAAGGGGTTAGCAAAGCCCACTCGAGGGATGCATTCCTTGGTGGCTTACTCCTCATCCCCCCACCCTCTCTTCTGAAAGGAAGAAACCTGTAATCAGAAGTGCCAAGGGCAAGAATTGACACAAGGCTCTCCCATCTGGCAGGACCTCTCACCACCCAACCCTTCCATCTCACAGCTTTTTTTTTTCTCAGCCCTCGTGTGGCTTTCCCATCTCTGTGTGGGTGCCCTCAGCAGAGGACACTGCTGTGTCTCTGCACTAGGATCAGGCTGTTGAGCAGTTTTATGAAGGTCCTTTCCAGTAAAGCAACATTGGTTTATACACTTTAGGCAACGTTTGTTCCTTCATGTAGGCAAAGATCTAATCTAGAAACTCCATAGAAACACCAAGTTCATTTCAAGGAAAAAACCAAACCCTTTTCTTTCCCCATAAGATTGCAACAGCTCATCCTTCTGCCAAGCAAAGCCTTTGCTGGGTACAACAATAACTGTTGCTGTTATATTTCTGTCCAAAAGGGAAAACAAATGAATAAAAGCACAGGACTTGCTCATCTGTAAGGTACAAGAGGCTTTGTTCAGGGTGCTGCTGCTCAGTCCTTCCTACACCACCTCTGTCTCACGCTTTCTGAAGCTGTTCAGCATTGCTCTGACTGGGTTGGGTTCATTCTCCAAGTCTTTCACAGTCTTGTTTTTCACACAGCAGCAGCAGTCCAACAGTTCATAGAGGAAAGCCAAGACCACCAGAGAAACCACAGTAAAGATGAATATGATCAGAATAATAAAGCAGGCAGTGTTCCAGTTGTCATGGAAAGGGTAAATCTTCTGCACTTGAAAGCCCAGATACTGGGAAATGGATGTAGTCTCATTCCAGTGAGTGGTGTTGAGGGTTGCCATTCTTGGGTTTGCCTGCTGTCAGGGATTTGGGGACTGAAACAGAGAAACAAAGCTGTTGAGAGACTCCATTGATCAAGAACATGCTGTGATTCTCATCCCAAAGTCTAAGAACTTAAACTGAGTCCTCACTCCTCCTATAAACATAGGTCGTGGCATGCTCATATTTACTCACAAAAGCATCAAACTTCAGATCACAGCTCTGGAACCATCATGCAGTGTAAGTTATTGAGTCATGGGGGAACTCTGCTGCTTTCTTTCAAATTTATGGAAAGGCAGAAAAGTTTGAGAGAATCTTCAAGGTGCAAGGTGTGAGAGCCCTCAGCATTTTTTTTTTTTTCTAATTCTTAGAAAAGCAGGAGCTCTGTTCCAAATGATCAGGGGGCTGCAGCACCTCTGCTATGAGCACAGCCTGAGGGAACTGGGGTTGCTCAGCCTGGGGAAGAAAAGGCTCCAGGGAGACCTTAGAGCAGCCTGCCAGTGCCTGAAGGGGGCTACAAGAAGGCTGCAGAGGGACTGTTTGCAAAGGCCTGCAGGGACAGGCTGAGGGGCAACGGTTTGGAATGAGAGCAGAGCAGATTGAGATTGGATGTGAGGAACAAGTTCTGCACCAGGAGGGTGCTGGAACACTGCACCAGATTGTCCGGGGAGGGGTTTGAGGCCTCATCCCTGGAGATATTCAAGGTCAGGCTCAACAAGCCTGTGAGCATTCTGCTGTGGTGGAGGATGTCCCTGCTGACTGCAAGGGGATTGGACTGGATGACCTTTGGAGGTCCCTTCCAACCCAAACCATTCTAAGATTCTATACCTGAGTGATGAAGAAGAACACATTAATGTACCAACTTGTTCACTTGTTTGATTTTTCCCTCCTGTTTGGGAGAAATGTGTCAGTCATAACTGTTCTGCAGGATGTTTCCAGAGAACGAAACTGAACCTTTGGTTGTTCCTCTCTGACATAACAATGCTGCTGCTTCCTTAAATCTCCTGATCTTCAATCTCCTCATTAGCAGAGTTTTGTTAGCCCTGCAGAAGGCCAGATTTCCTTACAGATCCATTCTCCAGCCATTCCACTGTTGAGTTGAAATTTGTGCCTGAGGAGCCCAACTCAGGTTTGCAGTGAGGGTGGGGAGACACTGAAACAAGTTGCCTGAGGAGGTTATGGGTCTGCCCTCCCTAGAGGTGTTCAAAGCCATGTTGGATGAGGCCTTGAGCAGCCTGTGCTAATGGGAGGTGTCTCTGCCTGTGCCAGGGAGCTTGGAACTGGATGATCTTGCAAGTCCTTTCCAACTAAAACCATTCTATGAATCCAGGACCTGCTCCACTGAGCTGCCCAAACAGCACTGAGTGCATTTGAAGATCTTCTCCCCTTTGTGGTGCCGTGGCCATGAGGATGGATAACAAGGAAAACCCTTTCTGAGGAGCTCTGATTTCATGCTTTCTGCTGAACTGCTAGGAAAGGAATGTTGTCCTTGGGCCAGTGCTGTCTGTGTGTACCCAGCAGAAATGAAAAACTGCTTTGTGGTGTTGGGGGAGATGAACCAAGGAGCTGGTTTCTGTAGGTCTGCTTTTGGCACACCGAGATGGGCTGCTTCAGAAGGGCTGTTGCTCCAAAGTGTGAGAGTAGTCTGTGCCTCAGTCATGCCTGCAGCTTATCCCCAGCAGTTTTGTCTGTCTCTGAATTTCTCTGTGAATTCTGGATAAGGAGGCAGATGAAGTGTTTGGCAATAACATCTTTGCAGTTATGTATCTGATTTATTTTTAACTTTATTTCCTTTTCATGGCTTTGCCTCCCAAAATAAGGGAACTTAGAGTACTTCTTATATAGTCCAATGTAATAAAGGATGTCTAAGGAGCTCCAGTAACCTGTGGCAGCATATTGAACAACCTTGGAATCCTTCAGGCCATTTAAAACTGGGTATGGGAGAAGGAGATCAAATCCAATCTCCACAATCCCTTGAGGAGCAACCAGGAGTTTTTAGCTGAGCCTGTCAGTGATAGCTGAGAGGCAGCTCCCAAAACGTGGTTCAGTAAGGCAAAATGCAAGGTCCTGCACCTATTGGGGCAATCCTAGATATCAGTCCAGGCTGGGGGGTGATGAGATTGAGAGCAGCCCTGCAGAGAAGGCCTTGAGGGTGCTGGTGGGTGAGAAGCTGGACAGGAGCCAGCAATGAGCACTGGCAGCCCAGAAGGCCAAGGGCAGCCTGGGCTGCATCCAAAGCAGTGTGGGCAGAGATGGAGAGAGGAGATCCTGCCCTCTGCTCTCCTGTGCTCTGGGGAGACCTCCCCTGCAGTGCTGTGAGCAGCTCTCAACACAGGAAGGACATGGACCTGATGGAGAGTGTCCAGAGGAGAGTCATGAAGATGATCAGGGGCTGGAGCAGCTCTGCTCTGGGGCAGGCTGAGGGAGCTGGGGGTGTGCAGCCTGGAGAAGAGAAGGCTCCAGGGAGAGGAGACCTCAGAGCAGCCTGCCAGTGCCTGAAGGAGGCTACAAGCAGGCTGCAGAGGGAATGTTTGCAAAGGCCTGCAGGGACAGGATGAGGGCAGTGGTTTGAATCTAGAGCAGATTAAGACTGAATGTGAGGAACAAGCTCTGCACCATGAGAGGGTGGTGGGTGACTGGGAAGAGGTTGCCCAGAAAGGTGCTTGGGGCCCCATCCCTGGAGATACTTAGGGTCAAGCTGGATAAGGCTGTGAGCAGCCTGCTCTAGTGGAGGATGTCCCTGCTGACTGTGGGGGGGTTGGACTGGATGACCTTTGGAGGTCCCTTCCAACCCAAACCATTCTATGAAAACAGCTGAGTAGATGAGGAGGGACAAAGACAAAGGTGATGGTGTCTGCAAACCCAGGTCATTTAAAGCAGTCTAAGCACCTGCCATGATTTTTGTGCCATTATTAAAACAACTGAAAAAAGGTTCTTTTGAAAAGCAGCCAGCCCAGCTCACAATTTCTGTCTTACTTTTGTTTTTCAAATATACATTTTCTTCTTCATCCTTCTGTCTTTAAAGGATTTAAATGGAATCAGGGCAAGTTTGTGGATGAGAAGATAGCAAATGTTAATGGCAGCTACAGCCATTTGCTGGAGCAGTTGCAGCAACTTGCTGGTTCCTCAGTTAATTGTGCAGCTGGGCACACAGATGTGTCATTGAATACACAAACCATGACTGAGATGGACAGGATTCATTAAGCTGTTTGGTGGAGGTTTGTTCTGAAACAAAAGTTTACAGAGCAGATCCAAACTTAAAACACTCCTGAGCTGAGCTGAGTCCTGGCTTGGTGACAGTCTAGGAAGGAAGCTCAGCTGACCTGTTTTATGGAGGGTGTTGAAGGGGTGATCTGAAAATCTAGGGGGGTGATGCTGAATACAAGGATTTGGAGTCCTCTCTGAGGGGTAATGAAAACAAGCAAGGTTTTAATGTGTGTTTTAAATGGCAAAAGAATATCCTGGAGAAAGGAAGCTTTGGGTTGAACTCAAACCAAATTTCTAAGGCTGAGGATTTTGTTGCCGTCTATTACACCTAAGTTTGGTCACTCTGCAAACAGCAGGCACAAGAATTAACTGTTTCTGCTGATAGAAAATGTAGTCATTGCTAAAAATGACCAAGATTTGAAGCTGCTAGAAGAGCTTGGCCTTGTTTTACATCACATAGTCATAGAATCATCGAATGGTAAGGTTGGAAGGGGACCTCAAGGATCAGCCAGTTCCAACCCCCTGCCATAGGCAGGGACACCTCCCACTAGCACAGGTCACTCAAGGCCTCATCCAACCTGGCCTTGAACACCTTCAGAGAGGGAGCAACCACAACCTCCCTGGGCAACCTGTCCCAGTGTCTCACCACCCTCACTGCAAACAACTTCCTCCTAACATCCAGTTTCAATCTCCCCTCTGCCACTTCAAACCCATTGCCCCTTCCTGTCATTCCCAGACCTTGTCAATAGTCCCTCCCCAGCCTTCCTGGAGCCCCCTTCAGATCCTGGAAGG
The DNA here is from genome assembly GCA_013399775.1 of Semnornis frantzii. Taxonomy (NCBI): domain Eukaryota; kingdom Metazoa; phylum Chordata; class Aves; order Piciformes; family Ramphastidae; genus Semnornis; species Semnornis frantzii. The sequence continues at coordinate 191,825 of VWYK01098731.1, forward strand.
CTACTCTAAAGTCTCCTGGAAGCCTTCTCTTCTCTAGGCTGCAGAGCCCCAACTCTCTCAGCCTGTCCTCACAGCAGAGCTGCTGCAGCCCTCTCAGCATCTTTGTGGCCTCCTCTGGACCCACTCCAACACTTCCATGTCCTTCCTGTGCTGGGGGCTCCAGAACTGCACACAGGACTGCAGGTGGGGTCTGACAAGAGCAGAGTAAAAGGGCAGAATCCCCTCCCTTGCCCTGGTGCCCACACTGCTCTTGATGCAGAAGGGTCCTAGTCAGGGCCTATTGCCAGCAAGCCGAAGCTGCCAGTAGGAACATGTTGGGCAGAGAGTCCTTGCTGCCAGCACAGTGCAGAAGCCACCATTAGGGTCTGCATGGTGTAGAGAAGCAGATCTTTGTGCAGGGAGGTGGAACTGAATGCCCCTGCTGCAGGTGGCTTGTGCTTCTCAAGGGTCAATGCTGATCTCCTTAGATTTGAATGAGGCCAGGCAGATAAATAGCAGCTACTCATTGCTCTAATTATTAAAAGGCAAGGCTTGAAGTAGGCGTTGCTGAGCCTCCAGAATGAACACAGCACTAAGAAGGTGAATGTCTTTGAAAGCTGTCCAAAATGATCTGGTTTCATGCAGATTTGCTTGTTAATGGCAGATTGCAATGAATTTTGGAAGCCAACCCGACCCAAATGCATTTCAGCTATTGTATGTGTGAGTTAAATAATGAATTAATTCCTTTCATATCCATATTAGATTTTAATTTAAAAGTATCATGGCCTGAGTGCACTTCAGCTGTTGTATGGGTGAGTTAAATAATTCATTGGTTTCTTTGATATCCATATTAGATTTTTAAAGTACCATGATTTGAATGCATTTCAGCTAGTGGATGTGTGAGTGAGTTAAATAATTAAGTGGTTCCTTTAACATCCACGTTAGATTTTAATTTCAAAGTATCAAGCATCTTTTAGACACTGCAGAGGAGCAGCTTGATTTGAAATCCTGCTCAGGGAGCAGAGGGAAATGACTGGCAAAAAAAAAAAGTCATTTCAATGCAGTACTGAGGAAGTCCTGGTTAAGAAGCCACTGAAGAGATATCTTGGGGTAATAAATAGCATTTACAAACCTCCGCCAGCTCCCAGCCTGTCTGTATTGGATTGATCACTGCTCCAATATTTGCAAGGATAATAACGTGCAGCAGAATTTTCTCCCTGCTCCAACGTAACCAGATTTCTAGCACAGGTTTCTGGCATATCCACAAACACTGAAGGGCTCCTTCAGGCGGCTTAATTGATGCTGTTTGTGGAATACCCACTTGGGAGAGAGATTCCTTCAATTCCAGGCTTAGCTGGCTTTGTTTGAAGGGAAATCCTTTCATTTCTGTACAAAACAGAGAGAATCAATTATGAGGAAGGTGAGGCTGCAGGAAAGGAGCTAGCTGCCCTGGAAGCACGAAATCCATTTTGTTTCCTGCCTCTTGGCTGGGTGTTATTAGCTTTGCTGTAAGATGGAGTGGTCATCAATTTCCCATCAGTGCACAGATGGTGAAAGTGCCTGGCTGGTAGTGCAAGACGAGCTCGGCAGAAAACCCTCCTCCACCTAGAGAAAAAGCAACCTGATTCTAAGGAGGTGTGCAGGTTACAGGCATCTTTCAGCAATCACGAGAAAGCAAAGAGATGGTTATAAAACGATCCACACCTACCTCTTGTCTGAGAGGATGCTGGAAGAGCGCTGCTCAGGTCCCCGTTTTTAACGCAGCCTATGGCACAGCTAAGATGGAGCTCTCCTACCATTGGCCAGAACATGCTGCTGCTGACAACTTCCTTTATGCTCATTTGCATCAACCCCTCCAACCCCAGGAATAAATCATTCATCAGTTGGACTCTTACTGCCTTAAATCAGAAACAAATCCCCCTTCCTGCTCTCGTTTTTGGCATGCTCTCCATGCCTGGGAGATAAGAGGAGCACCCTGGGCGGGCAGCACTGGCCCTCAGCCTGCTTTGCTTGCTGCTGGAAAGCAGCAGGTCAGAGCTTGACGTTTGAAGTGTTAACATCTGCAGGTTTGCAGCTTCCTCGTGTGCTCAGATTTACTTGTCATGAACTACAGCAGGCTGTAGCCAGGCAGATTAGACAAGATAATCTCCTTGATTCAATTGACAGGAGAAGTCATCTTAACTATTTGTTGTGCCTCTGGATTTACTTCCAGTCGCTTTAGACCTCTCCTTGCAAGCAGCATTATTTCATTTATAAACTCTCCTGTATTAGACATTAATTTTTAATGATAAAAGGGAGCCCTTTAGGGGAAAATCCCTATAGGCTTTGTTCTGGCTTTCATTTTTCTCCCATTTTCCCCTCTTAATTTAGTAACCAGAATAAAATGTTCTTTAAGTGGAGTCCTGCTGACTCTTCTATGTTATTTTTAGAATCGTTGTGCTGTGTAAAGCCTCTAAGCAAATGCTGTGCAAGAGCTTCACTTTTTGGTGAGCTTCACTCACAGTTACCAGTTGCTGAGTTTTAAATCCGATGTTTATTCCTTCATCATTTTATTTTTCACTATACCAGCACCAAGTTGAGTTTAAATCTGATGTCTGTACCTTCAGCATTGTGTTTTTTACTATATCAGCACCAGTTGAGATTAAGTCTCTTTGCCTTCAATATTTTTTACTGTACCAGCACCAGCTGATTTGAATCTGATGTTTGTTCCTTTAGCTTTTCTTTTTTTCCTATACCAGCACCAGGTTCCATTAAGCCTTCCCAATAATTATCAGAAGTGGTTCAAAATTTCACTACATCCAAAACTCCCACTTGGTAGCTGCCTTTTGTTGTCATTTATAGATGAGCTTAGGTTGTTCAGCCTGGAGAAGAGAAGGCTCCAGGGGGGACCTTAGAGATACCTTCCAATAGCTGAAGGGATCAAACAGGAATGCTGCAGAGGGACTTTTCATGAGGATGCCTAGAGACAGGCCAAGATTTGAAGCTGAGGGAGGGCAGGGTTAGGCTGGATCTGAGGAAGAAGTTCTTCAGTCTGAGGGTGGTGAGACTCTCGAACAGGCTGCCCCGGGAAGTGTTCAAGGCCAGGTTGGGTGAGGCCTTGGGCAGCCAAGTGTAGTTGAGAGGTGTCCCTGCCCATGGAAAGGAGGTTGGAGTAGATGATCTCTGAAGCACCTTCCAACCTGAGCCATTCTATGACATTTTAATGTATGGTTTGGTTTATAGCAAATTCTCTACTAGAGCTACCTTAAAAAGAGGAAAAAAGAACCCATCACAACAAGCCCAGCCTACCTTGGTGTGCAGCTGAATCTCATGGGCCAATCAGTGCAGCTCCCTGCTCCTAGCTCAGCAGCATGAAGCAGAACTGCAGGGCATGATTTCAGCCTGAATTAACATAGCAGAAATGATGATGCTTTGTTAAGCCATGGAATCAGTGAACTCTTCTGGCAGTGATGCTGCAGTCAGTGTTTGCTTAAAGGTCAAGCCCTAATAACTGTATGGACTTCTACTTGGAACTCTTCCAGAGCTACATCCCTCTGGATAGGTAACTCTGAGTCTGGATCAACATGATCCTGCAACAGGTTTTTGTTCCTAGTTGTCAATGTGAAAGCTTCTGGAAGCAGAGTAAGAAAGAGATGGAGAGCAGAACCAACAGAGTGGTGTTGAAAGCATCATTTAATTGTTTGTTCTCTCCTTTTTCAGATCACAGCAATGGATCATTTAACTTGAAGGCTCTTTCAGGAGGCTCTGGCTACAAGTTTGGAGTCCTTGCTAAAATAGTGAATTATATGAAGGTACAACAGCTTGCTGTATAATATTAATGGATTTTAGTACTTTATTCTCCTGTCCTAGATGAAAGATGGCTGAATATTGCAAATTCTTAACATTCTTTTACTACAAGAGTGAGAATTTCCAGGAACAAGTTGTTAAAATCAAAATGCTGTTAGTTAAAAAAAGAGCATCTTGTGCCATTACTGAAATCCTAATTATTCCAGGTCACTTCAAAGCCAGCAGAATGGGCTTTATTTGCAGCAGAAATAGGAATTGCAAGATGTTGTCAGCTCTTAGGAGTCATGGGCTGTTTATTTCTCAAAGTAACACCTCGTTTGGTGTTTAAACTGGCAGAGGGGAGATTGAAAGTGGATGTTAGGAGGAAGTTCTTTACAGTGAGGGTGGTGAGACACTGGCACAGGTTGCCCAGGGAGGTTGTGGCTGCTCCCTCCCTGGAGGTGTTCAAGGCCAGGTTGGAGGAGGCCTTGAGTGACCTGTGCTAGTGGAAGGTGTCCCTGCCTATGGCAGGGGGTTGGAACTGGATGATCCTTGAGGTCCCTTCCAACCTTCCCATTCTGTGATTTGGTGCCTGAACAAATGACCTTGTCAGCACTCCTGGAATATTTCTCCCTCACCTTCTCAAAAATGCTGAAGTGAAACTTAGATGTGTGTTGTGGCCATCCTGGTTTTCAAACACTTGTGTGGTCATCACATTAAAGCAATTTTATAGAATTACAGAATCATTGAGATTGGAAAAGATCTCCAAGATCATTAACCCATGACTGCCAAGGCCACCACTAAACTGTGTCCCTCATCCCCACAACTATGCATTTTTTGGGACCCTTCCAGGGATGTTGATTCCATCACTGCCTTGGGTAGCCTGTTCCTGAGCCACTCTTTTCAGTGAAGGAACTGTTCCTAGTGTCCAACCTAAACCTCCCCTGATGCAACTTGAGGCTGGTGCTTATTATCTGGCATAAGAGACCAACCCCCATCTGGCTCCAAGCTCCTTTCAGGGAGCTGTAGGTAGCCAGAAGGTCTCCTCTCAGCCTCCTCTTGTCCACTAAACACTCCCAGCCTCCCTCAGCTGCTCCTCCCCACCACCTGTTCTCCAAACCCTTCACCAGCTTTGTTGTCTCTCTGTAGACCTGCTGCAGCCTCCCAACGTCCTTCTTGGAGTGAGTGGTCCAAAAGTGAACTCAGTACTCAAGGTGTGCCCTGACCAGTGCTGAGTCCAGAAGGACAATCCCTGCCCTGCCCCTGCTGGCCACCCTATTGCTGATCCAGGCTGGGATGCTGGTGGCCTTCTTGGTGACCTGGCACAGGCTGGCTCCTGTTCCTCTGACTATCAACCAACTCCCCTAGGTCCTTTTCCACTGGGCAGCTTTCCAGCCACTCCTCCCCAAGGCTGGAGATTTGATGATGCTTCAGTTACTTGTTTTTGATGGAGTTACTGAATGAAATAAGCACAGAAGTCTAAGAGGTCCTGTTTGCTTTTCCAGACTCGGCACCAGCGGGGCGACACACATCCCTTAACCCTAGAAGAGATCTTGGATGAGACACAGCATTTAGATATTGGACTCAAGCAGAAGCAATGGTTAATGAGTGAGGTAAAGAAAGCAGAGGTTTGGATTTCAATTAGAGAGAAAGGATTCTGTGAAACCTGAACTATCAACCTTTCTATAACAGCCCCCCCTTAAAGAAGCTACAGGTCAGTCTGTCTTGTACCTCCTGCTGTTGAGGTAACTGTGAAATGAAAGCTCTTCTGAACATTTCTAAGGGCTTGTTAGGATTCTTAGACATTATATTTTCTGTTAAGTGAATCTATTCATTCCTAATTTTCTATAAAGAAGCTGATTTTCTTGAGGGATCTCTCGTAAGAGGTGTTTGAAGTGCAGTGCTCTTCCAATAGGCAGGGTGTTCAGTTAACTGAACCAAAGCAGTCTGGCACAAAATTCATAGCCTTGCACTTCTTTGTTACTGACTGAAAATGAAGAGTTCAGGTGGGAAATTTCTGTCTGAAATTGTGGGCTAATAGATCTGCAAATTCCCCCACTGAAGTTCATTAGTCTCACTCATAGGTGCTGGATTTCATTCTAACTGGCCACCACCTTCATCTTCATGCTTAGCTGATCTGAATGCCTGCATGGAATTTCATGACTAATAAATGAACAAAATGCCATAGTGGGGATTTATCCTTGATTGGTGTACCTGGGTTTGATCAGATCACATTTTAAATCCTCACCACAGGCTGTTGAGGCATGAAGGAGAAATCTCTGCATAGTAAAACTGGGATGGTTTTAACTAACACAGCCTGCAGCATTCCTTTTGCTGCTGGGACTAATACTCTGGGGTACAGAAGCCTCCAATCTGACAGTGTTGGTTGTGATGGAAGCTTGATTTTGCTGAGGCCTTTCAGAAAGTAGCTCCAGGATTTTTCCATAATGAACCAGAATATCAAGATGGAATGAAAAGGCTCCAGCCAAGAAGTGTCTATGAAATGATCGCTGAGCTGTTAGTGAGTGAGAAGAGGTGAACAAACACCCTGTAGGACCAGAGTTACTCTGTTACAGGTGTCTTCTCCCTGGCTGCTTCTTTTGTGTTTCTTCTCTTTCTCCTTTCAGGGTCAGGCTGGCATCTGCAGAAGAAACTGAGTAGAGTTGCCCTCTGTTACAGGTGAACTTCCACTGTGGTACTGCCTGCACAGCCAAGCTGACTGGGAGCATAACTTGAATCCTTTCAATTGCCCATGAGCTTCTGGTCAGCTTTCTTCTGAAGCTGGCATCATAAGTCAAATCCTACTGTGCTGGAGGTCTGCTCTTCTCAATTTCTTCTACAGCTGCTGGTGCCACTTGCCAGCAGTTGGGGAAGACTGACTCCTGTGTTGTTCATCCCAGGTTAATGCCTTTCACATTCCTAACATGACCTGAGCTGGTTGTGCTGAGGTGTGTGTTTATATTCAGCCAAAGCACACTTTTTTTTTTTTGTCTTCCCACTTCTTCTTTTCATTCCTTCCTCAAAAAGGGACCTGTGAGCTTTCTACCATAAGAGGCTTGGTGGACCCTCAAGCCCAAAGGCAGTAAGTGAACAATGTTAAGCCTCCTTTGGTGCTTTGTGCTTTAGGCTGTGGCAAAATTACGGCGAGGCAAGGCTGGGGGATCTAGGATCCAAGGATTTAAAATCCCTTTCAAGCTCAAATCTCCAAACTGGCAGCTGATGTGCTCTAGCAACTCAGAAGCACACTAGAAGAAGGAGGCTCAGCATGTGCTCTTTTTCAAGGTTTCAAATTTATGTCCCTGTTACAGGCTCTAGTCAACAATCCCAAAATAGAAGTGGTAGATGGGAAGTATGCTTTCAAACCCAAGTACAACTTGAAGGATAAGAAGGCTCTGCTCAGGCTCTTGGACAAGCATGACCAGAGAGGGCTGGGGGGAATCCTTTTAGAAGATATTGAAGAAGGGCTACCCAACGCACAGAAAGCTATAAAGGTGAGTAGCAGCCCATTCCAGGCAGCTTCTCAAAAGGAAAGCAGAGGCTACCTGAGAGTTCTCTCCTGAGTTGTTTGTCTTCTATTGAGAGCTCAAAAGCTGCTCCAGATGATCATTGAGTCATAAAATGTAAAGGGCTGGAATGGGCCTCTAGAAATCAAGACCAAACCCTTGCCAAAGTAGAGTCACCTCGTGTAGGTCACAGAGGAGCACAGCCAGGTGGGTTTTCAAAGCCTCCAGAGAAGGAGACTCCACATCATCTCTGGGCAGCCTGCCCCAGGGCTCCAGCACCCTCACAGTAAAGAATTTTCTCCCAGTGTTGAGGTGGAACCTCCTGGGTTCCAGCTTGTACCCATTGTTCGTTGTCCTATCACTGGGCAGCACCAAAAAGAACCTGACACCTTCATCCTGAGAGCCACTCCTTGGATATTGGTAGACATTGATCAGATCCCCTCTCAGCCTTCTGACTAAACAGCCCCATGGCTCTCAGTCTCTCTTCATAGGAGAGATGTTCAAGTCCCCAGTCGTCCTTGTAGCCTCCATTGGACTCTCTCCAGCAGATCCCTGGTTGCTCTTGAACTGGGAAGCCCAAAAGTGGAGACAATATTCCAGGTGTGGTCTCACCAGGGCAGAGTAGAGGAGGAGGAGAACCTCACTAGGCCTTCTGGATACACATTTCTCAGTGCACTCCAGGACAGTTCCCTCTTGGCCACACATTGCTGTCCCATGGAGAACTTTGTGTCCACTAGGACTCCAAGGTCTTTTTCCATGCTCTGGTGTTGCACCTTTTTTGTTTTTCACTCCTCACTTCCAGATTTGGTCTGATGTCTCAACACAGCTGTCAGAGCTCTTCCTCACAAAAGGAGGAATGTCTCCCATGTTCCAACCTAGAGGCTTTGAGTTCATAGAATCCTGGAATGGTTTGGGTTGGAAGAGACCTCCAAGGGTGGTCTAGTCCACCCCCTCCCTGCAGTCAGCAGGGACATCCTTCACTAGATCAAGGTGCTCAGTTCTGCTCTTAGACCTTGGTCTCTATCCTCCATACCTCATCCTTGATTCTTTAGTGCACTTACCATCGGTGTTCACTTTGCTTCTCCTTGCCAGTTCCTCTGCTGCTTCTCCAGTTCCTTGTGCTTTTTATACCACAAGACCTGGCTCTGTTGTTCAAGTTGGACTCCTTGTTCTGGGAAATGAAGTGGTTTTGAGTTGTTCTTTTGCATTTGTTTTATTGAGGCTTTAGGGGACCAGATCATCTTTGTCAATCGCCCTGATAAGAAGAAGATTCTTTTCTACAACGACAAGAGCTGCCAGTTCACTGTGGATGAAGGTAGGTGCTTGTTTGCATGCCTTGCCATGAGAGTTGATTTGAATTCATCTTAAGTACCTACATGAAAAAGCAGTCTTCAGGCATTAGCAGGCTTTGAAGGTGATAATGAAGTACAAGCTAGATCCAGAAGCCAGAAGAATGGTTTATAGTAATACCAGGCTAAGGAAGTGAGCTCTGGTTTATAATAGATACGTTGGAATGTGGCAACAGAAATCCAACTGCTAAAGTGTAGCAGTGCAGAGGAGATTAAAAGTCAACTGTGACTAAAATGGCATCTAACATATACAGGGTAGCCAAAAAAAAACAACAACCCAACAACTAACAGATTGATGGCTTCAGTTTATTAATAATGTGCCTTTTATTGGGAAACATGATGAGAAACCACAAATGGAACAGGAGGAGGAAGCAAACAGGGAGGACATGTGAGTCTTAAGAGGGGTGTGGGAGTACTTTGTAACTAGGAGAGGGCAGATGTGAAGTAGAGCTGTTCCTTGGAGCTGGAGCAAAAGTTCAGCATTCTGCCTTCTGACTACCAAACAATGGTAAAATCCTCTGGGGCCTCTTTATGCCCAGAAATTAGCTACACAAATCAGGGTGGGTTCCAATCATCGTGGAATCATAGGATGCCGTGGGTTGGAAGGGATCTCCCAAAGGTCATCCAGTCCAACCCCCCCTGCACTCAGCAGGGACAGCCTCCACTAGAGCAGGTTGCTCACAGCCTTCTCCAGCCTGACCTTGAAGATCTCCAGGGATGGAGCCTCAGCCACCTCCCTGGGCAACCTGGTGCAGTATTCCAGCACCCTCATGGTGCAAAACTTGTACCTCACATCCAACCTAAATCTCCTCTTATTTCAAACCCTAGCCTATGGCAGGGGGTTGGAACTAGATGATCTTTGAGGTCCCTTCCAACCTTACCATTCTATGATTCTATGAAACCATTGTCCCTGTCCCTACAGGCCTTTGCAAACAGTCCCTCTGCAGCCTTCTTGTAGCCCTCTTCAGGTACCTGATCACTTTCATGGCCTCCTCCAGACCTGTTCCATCAGGTCCATGTCCTTCCTGTGCTGAGACCTCCAGAGCTGGACGCAGTACTCCAGTTTAAGGTCTCACGAGAGCATAGCAAAGTGTCAGAATCCCCTCTCTCAATCTGCTGGAGATCCCTACCCTAGTTTGTAATAACTGCAGGATTCACTTGGATTTAAGAAAAGAGCCCATTTTTCTGAGACCTAGCAAGAGACCTCTGCCAGCAGCTCAGCAGGTAGCCAGTGTAAATAAATCCAAACCTGCTGATAGACAAGAGGTTCTGTTGGAGCATTAATCTGTGTTTGGGAACAAGCAATCCAGGCTGTTGATATGAAAGGGAGGGAAAAATGGAGAAAGAAAAAGCCCTCTAAAACCCATTGAAACAGAAAATGAAACCTTTTGGTTCAGCCTCCTGATGAAAGCAGGTATTTACCCTGCTGCAGTGTCTGTCAGGAAGGGATTGGCAGCGTGCAGTGTGCTGGTGGTTCAAGGTGGCTTGGCTTTGCTCGCTTTCATCCACAGGTGGCAGCACGTCCCCGTGTGAGCCAAAAATGATTTATTTTTGTCGTGTTCCTGCTGGGGTTGGGTTTGCTTTTCAGGCAGATGCTGCTGCTTTGTTCTCAGACAGAGCAGGAGTATTTTTCTCTGGTGAATTTTGTGATCCGCCACAGCTCCGAGAACGTCCCCGAGTGAGTTTCATTCACTCAGTGCAGCTGGAACAGGTTCTTCTTCCAACTGTACTATCCTGTGATGAAGAAAAACCATCCTGCTTTACAACTCTTCCCAGAGCACCAGCAGCATGTCTCTCAGGAATCATTGGCAGAGTTGTCTGCCTGCAGGATGAGTTATGACACGTTCCTGCCTTAGTGATGCTATTTCAGCTCATTATCTCCACCGACGTTAAAACAAAGTTTTTTAGAAGGCTGCAAAATAAGCCTTGAAGTGTTGTCAGACTCTTTGATCTAGCAGCTGATGACAGTTCAAAATATGTTTCTAGTTCAATGTTTATCCTTGAAAGAAGGGCTCTGCACTCCTCAGTGCATGACTCTGCCGGATGACACTCTCCAGTTTCAAACATATGTTGCCTGGGATTAATATCCTTTAAAAGTTAGAGGATTGTCCCTTTCCCATTGCTGTCTGAGCTCCAGCAGTAGAGGAGGAGGAGCTGCTGGGGCAATTTGGAGCTCAAATAGTGGCAAGACCTGCTTTCTGGCAGTGCCTAGCTGTAGCTGTGCTGACTGGACAAAGCTTTCCTTTCTCCCCTTTTAAAAACAACCCTTCCCTGTACTGCGGCAGCAGTGCAGCACCTATATATCATCAGCTGAAGGGTACTGGAGAAGGGGTTTTGCAGTAAGGAACAGCTTTTGTTCTTCCTTTTATGTGATTAGCCAAGGAGGGTTCAGATTGCATATGTTCCTTCTTGACTTCCTGCCTAATGAATCTCCTGTCAGTGGTGTGTAGCTGAAAGCGTCTCTAAAAGCCGGGGGTAGGTTTCAGGTGCCGCAGCCAAGGCCAGCGCTGCCCTTTCTGTGCTGGGGCTCTCAGCACTTTGCATGAGAACCAAGCTTTCACCCCGTGCTGGCTGAGTGCTGAGAGGCTACTCTGATGCCTTCACTCTGAGATGCTGTCGTTCCCATCTGAATGCAACACGGGGAAGCATTTTTTAGTGGCTAAAAGTTGGGCAGCTTCCTTATGCAGGGGTTTGGTTTTCTGCCTCCGAGGGGATTTGAGAGAATGGGCAAAGCCTCTTCAGCTTAACAGTGTGAGAATTGCTTGGGATCAGTGGTGACTTGTGGCTCTGGCTTGAAAATCCAAGCTGGTCCAGGGGCAGCACAGACTTAATATCAAGCAGCTTTTCCTTCTGATGTAAATCCAGTGCTGTGTTCCCTGTTAGGAAGGACAGGGACTTGGCTGGGCAGGGTACACCAAAGGGCTGCAGAGATGCTGAGGGGACTGGAATGTCTCTGGTAGGAAAGGCTGAGAGAACTGAGGCTTTTTTAGTCTGGAGAAGAGCAGCCTGAGGGGGGTTTGATCAGTAATTCAAGAGTGGGTGACAGGAGGATGGGACCAGATGTTTTTTGTGGTGCCCAGTGACAGGACAAGGGGTAGCAGGCATAAAATTGGACATAACAAGTTCCATATAAGAGGAACTTCTTTAATGAAAGAGTGATGGAGCCCTGGAACAGGCTACCTAGAGAGGTGGTGGAGTCTCTATCCCTGGAGACATTCCAGACCCACCTGGATGTGTTCCTGGATGACTTTCTCTAGGTGATCCTGCCTTGATGATCTCCAGAGGTCCCTTCCAACCCCTACCATTCTGTGACTCCACCTTTCCATTACTCCATTGTTTCTTCCCTTCTGCCCTGCTATTGTCTGTTGTTGTCCTGTGCTGAGATTTTGTCTCAGCTCAGTGAAGATTTTTAAGCTGTTTTTAATCTCTGGCAGATTTTATTACCAGCATGGTAACAGCAGTTTATCTGCAGAAGCCATCTCAACTGTTTTCTGCAAGAGCAGGTGAGGCAGTCAGGAGTGCAGGATGGGCTGTGCTGAAGTCACCAAGCAGCCATTTACCCATGGCTTTGTTCCCCAGTGTCAGTGCAAGTGGGGTTTGTGTGAGAGGCACCTCGTGGTGCATTAAATTTGGAGTAGCTCTGTGTCCTTCCCCCTTGGGTATTTCAGAGAGAGAAGGCAGTTCCAAAATCTTTCTTCTGCTGTGTGTTGGTTGCTGCTGGTCAAAGCTCACTGTTCTGGGGCTTTACATGAGGTTGGAGATTCATGGTATGGTTTAGTTTGGAAGGGACCTCAAAGCTCATCCAGTTCCAACCCCCCTACCATAGGCAGGGACACCTCCCACCAGCCCAGATTGCTCAAGGCCTCATCCAGCCTGGCCTTGAACACCTCCAAGGAGGGAGCAGCCACAACCTCCCTGGGCAACCTGGGCCAGTGTCTCACCACTGTCAAGAATTTCTTCCTAATCTCCAATCTTAATCTCCCCTCCTCAAGCTTCAACCCATTCCCTCTCATCCTATCACTGCAATTCCTTGTAAAATGTCCCTTCTTGACTTCCTTTTGGGCTCCCTTCAGGTACTGGTAGGCTGCTTTAAGGTCTTCCCACAGCCTTAATCCAGGCTGAACAGTCCCAATTCTTTCAGCCTATCCCCACAGCAGAGGTTCTCCAGCCCTCATCATCTTTGTGGCCTCCTCTGGATCCTCTCCAGCAGCTCCGTGTCCCTTTTGTGCTGGGGGCACCAGAACTGGAGGCAGTGCTGCAGGGGGGGTCTGAGCAGAGCAGAGGAGCAGAATCCCCTCCCTGTGCTGCTGCTCTGCCTGCTCTGGATGCAACCAGCACACAGCTGCCTGCTGGGCTGCCAGTGACCAGTGCTGGCTCCTGGGGAGTTTGTCACCACCTGACACCCCCAAGGCCTTCTCCTCCGGGCTGCTCTCCAACCACTTCTTGTCCAGCTTGGATTTGTGCTTGGAATTGCTCCAACCCACGTGTAGGACCTTGTGCTTGGCCTCCTTGAACTTCTCCAGGCTGTCCAGGTCCTTCTGGATGGATCCCTTCCCTCCAGCCTGTCAGCAGCACCACACAGCTTGGTGTCATCTGCAGATTTGCTGAGGGGGCCTCGATCCCACTGCCCATGTCACTGACAAACACCTGAACTGGCCTCTCAGTGTACTTGTGGTCTCACTCCCTTCTCTCATTCCTTGAAAGAATCTTAGTTATCTGGAGTAGCAAGGGAGCAGCCTGTGAGTAGCTTATGAGTTAAAATCTTTTAGTGATCAAACTGCAAGTTGGAGCAGAGGGCTCATAGTCCAGGCAAGACAACGAGCACCTGCCTCAGGTACCAGTGTCACAACTGCCTGCCTCTTCTGAGGAGCATCTGCACTGGCATCAGGACTCCAGAGCTCTGCTGAAAATGGCTCCTTGGGGGTTCACAGCATCTGCATTGCTTTGGCCAGAAACTCTTAGGAAATTTCTTACCTGAGGAATTTTTCTGTGGTCCATGTTGTTGTAGGAACCCAAGAGGTAGGAGGAGTTGGCAGCTTGCCTGGAAGCAGCCAGCTGCAGTCAGGTGAAGTCAGTGCCTTTACTGCTGGGCACTTGCTTTCCTTCCATGGCTTTTCTGTGCTGCTGCTGGCTGATCTGTCAAATAGTTTAGTGTCTGTGACAGGAGAGTCTCTCACCTTTGCCTTGCTCTGATGGTGTGAAGATCACCTAGGGGTCGACGGGACATGGAGAAGGGGAATCTAAAGTGCTCTGCAGTTGGAATGGTTACCTGTGCTGCAGGAGTGCCTGCATCTGAGCCTCTTCTCCATGCCTGGTTGGAGCAGGTCAGCACGTGGTGAGCTTTCTGCTCCAACAAGCCCCTTCCTGCTCATCACACCAGTTCCCAGCTCCCTGTGCCCAGTCCACAGAGAGAAGAGAGACGTCACCCAAAGCGGATCCGGTGTGTCGGAGCCATCTCCAGCAACCGCCTGCTGTCACTGCTGTCTGCTCTGCTGACGCATCAGCTCATCACAACACTTTGCTCTCTGTCTTCTCCTCTCCCCAGAGACAGCCCAGCCTGCTGCAGCCAGCCATGAGTGTGGACACTGCTCCAGAGGTGGTGGAGCACAGTAATCGGGTCACTGCTTGCCATTTCCTGCTCCTCAGCCCCTCTCATGAACCACTGCTTTTAACAAGTGGTGACCCCTTTTGCTTGGAGCCATGCAGCAAAGGCCAGAGTGACAGCATTTCAGCTTATCCTCACAGGAGCTGGAGAAACTCCTTTCAATTTTGGGTCAAAGGAATGAATTTTGAGGTGCAGAAAGGCTAGAACAGGGAAGGTGGTTTCTTGGGAGCTGTGTTTATTGCCAGCTTTTCCTCTCAGTTCTCCTATTTCAGAGAGGATGTTGCAATAATTCAGCCTATTCCCAAGCTCTAAACTTTCACCAGCTGAGAGGAACAGAGTCCTTGGAGACTTCTGAATAAGTCTGACAGGTAATGTGGCAATGGTTCAGTGCCAGCCAGACAGCTGCTTGCTGCCTTCAGTGTTTGCTCTTAGCTCAGTGTCTGGTGTTACACTGAGTGGGTTTTGTGATGAGATGATAGATGAACCTCTCCTTTTCCCTTCAGACAGCACCCTCAGTGCAAGCAGCTCCTATGCACAGCCCTCTGGGTGCTTCTCCACCTTTTTCCTGTGCTTTTAGTTGTGAACCAAGCCTTCAACACAGAGTATTTCCATGGGAGGAGACCCTCTGGGTCTGACTCTTACCCCTTCCCTAGACATTGAGGTGTTGTAATGCCCTACATGGAGCTTCAGTGTGGAATTCAAGTTCTTTTGCAGTAACTACAAGCAAAGGTTTTAATCTGGAGAAGAGAAGACTGAGAGGAGATCTTGTTAATGTTCATAAATATTTGAAGGGTGGGTGTCAAGAAGAAGGGGCCAGGCTCTTTTCAGTGGTGTCCTATGATGGGACAAGGGGCAGTGGACACAAACTGGAACCCAGGAAGTTTAACCTCAACAGGAGAAAAAACTTCTGTGCTATGAGGGTGCTGGAGCCCTGGAGCAGGCTGCCCAGAGAGGTTGTGGAATCTCCTTCTCTAGAGACTTACAAGAGCCATCTGGATGTGTTCCTGTGTGACCTGCCCTAGGTGACCTTGCTTTGTCAGTGGGGTTGGACTCATCTCTGGAGGTGCCTTCCACCCTCCACCATTCTGTGATTCAAGTGGTGGTGCTGAAAGCAGCCTTTAACAGGAGTTGCAGAACAACTGTGCAGTGACTCTGCTGGGGCCAATTAGCAGATTAAATTATCTGTACACAAAGCCCATTTTAGCTTTGTGGTTTTGATTCTCAGTGACTGTTCCACTCCTGTCTCTTGGCCAAGTTTAAAAGGTGGAGTGAAGCTGTAATGATGGTATAACCTCTGGGGTTAGGTATTAACTGTGACCTGCCTTCCTCTGCACACTGAGCCTTGAAGAGCTGACCATTCCTTTTCTGGGGTTTAATTTTTCACTTTTGTTCCCCAGAAGAATGTAGACCAGTTTAACCTTAAGCACCCTTGGCCTGGGTGCCGGGTTGTAATTTTTTTGCACTGGGGCATATTTGTCTGTATTTCATGAGCTCTAACAAGGGAACATCAGCTGTGTTTGTAGCAGAACATGATAAATAATAGAGCACTGGCATAGGATGATTTGAGTTGGAAGAGACCTTAGAGACCATCCAGTTCCAACCCAGGACACCTTCCACTAGACCAGGTTGCTCAAGGCCTCATTCAGCCTGATCTTAAACACTTCCAGGGTTGAGGCATCCACAACTTCTCTGGTCAACCCTTTCCAGTGTCTCACGACCCTCATAGTAAAGAATTTCTTCTAATGTCCAATCTAAAGCTGCTGTAGTTTAAAGCCATTCCCCTCTCATCCACAGACTGTTATAAACAGCCCCCTTCAGATACTGGGAGGCTGCTCTTAAGTTCTTCCTGGAGCCTTCTCTTTTCAGGCTGAACAGCCTTAACTCACTCAGACTGTCCCCATAGGAGAGGTGATGTAAAAGTCAAGTAAGTCTCACCTGCTATCACTTTGTGTGCACCTGCCTGTCGTGCCTCTTGGAGGACTGACCTGCATCCCTTCAGCTCCCAGAGGAGCCACCCATGCAGGTACCACACAACCTTCAAGCATCCCTACCCAGATCTGCTTCACAGGGAGTCCTGGTGGATGGCAGGATGGCCATGAGCCAGCAGGGTGCTCTTGTGGCAAGGAAGGCCAGTGCCATTCTGGGGTGGATTAGAAGGGCTGTGCTCAGTAGGTTGAGGGAGGTTCTCCTGCCCCTCTGCTCTGCCCTGGTGAGACTGCATCTGGAGTCTTGTGTCCAGCTCTGGGCCCCCCAGCTCAAGAAGGACAGGGAGCTGCTTGAAGGAGTCCAGCACAGAGCCACAAAAATGATTAAGAAGGTTGAGCATCTTCCTTATGAGGAGAGCTGAGGGAGCTGGGGCTTTTTAGCTTGGAGAGGAGACAACTAAGTGGTGACCTCATTCCTGTTTATAAAGATGTGCAGGGTGAGTGCCAGGAGGCTGGAGCCAGGCTCTGCTGGGTGGTGCCCAGTGACAGGGCAAGGGGCAATGGGTGGAAGCTGAGGCATAGGAGGTTCCATGTGAACCTGAGGAAGGATTTTTTTCCCTGTCAGGGCGACAGAGCACTGGAACAGGCTGCCCAGGGGGCTTGTGGAGTCTTCCTCTCTGGAGATATTGAAGAACTGTCTGGATGCGTTCTTGGGTGATGCTGCTCTGGCAGGGGGGCTGGGCCAGGTGAGCTTTTGAGCCCCTGACATTCTATGATAGTCATGCACTGATGTGCAGCTTGGTACTTCACCTGTGAGCTGCAGAAACACAGGATTTGAAATACAGTTGAGGCATCTTGCCAAACACTATCAGGCCTTGGTGTTGAGGAGAGGGAGAGGGCATGAGTAGGAAAGAGAACAGCTTGAATAGAGGCATTAAGGCTGGAAAATATTCCTAAGATCATCAAGTCCCAATCTTCTACCCAACACCTCCATTACTGCTAGACCCTGTCCCAAAGTGCCACATCTAGTTGTTCTTTGGACATCTTCAGGAATGCTGATTCCACTACCTCCCTGAGCACCCCTTCAGGAAAGAAATTCTTCCTAATATCCAACCTGGTGCAGCTTGAGGCCATTAGCTCTCATCCTGTCATTAGTTACCTGGGAGAAGAGGCCAACAATGGCCTCGCTCCAGCCTCCTTTCAGGTAGCTGCAGAGAGCATGTTCTGCTGGAGGATGTGATAGGACCCTTGTGCAGGCTTCTGCTGTTAAGACTTAATCTGAGTGCTCATCTCTGCCAAATCTCTCTTGCATGTTCAGCTTTGATCATAGCAGAACCTTCTCCACCTGCTGCAGCAGGATTAGGTGAGGGCTGCTCCGACATAGCTGCGAGGCTGTGCTGAAAGCCTGGAATCCCACTCAAGATGGATGAGCAGATGGACAATGTCTTGACTGCAACAGTTAGCTGCAAAGTGCAGTCTCAGTGATCCTGGTATGAGAAACAAGCTGAGCACTGTCTCCAGGTGACCAAAGGTGGTGTTCTGGCAGGATTTCCTTCCCTTCCTTAGCAAAAATGAACGCCGTTGTTCTTCGCCAACCAAATCCCTTCCTTTGGTTTCCTGGAAAGCTCTTTACAGTTGGCAGTGGGAAGCAAGACCTGAGGCTTAAAACCTGTAGTTTTAAGAAAGAAGATGCCTTAGGAAGGGCATTGAGCCAAGTGCAGGAAGCAGCCTTTTGTCCAGTGTCCTTTTGTTGGATGGGCAGCGGCCCCAGAGCGCTTGGTCGCCCGCTGCCTAGGACAGCTTCTGAAGCACGCAGGAGTTGTGGTTGTTTTGACAACTGTAGACTAAATTTATCTGGAAATAAAGGGGAAAATTTTGCCTGGCGTTGCTATGTGTGCCTCCTGTTTTATTTATAGTTTGTTAGCCAAACCTGCTGACAGGATATCTTAACTTGCTGCCTGGGGAATGAAGGGAGGTAGGATTGTACCAGCCACTGCCTGGAGAAGGC
This sequence comes from Semnornis frantzii, assembly GCA_013399775.1. Lineage (NCBI taxonomy): Eukaryota > Metazoa > Chordata > Aves > Piciformes > Ramphastidae > Semnornis > Semnornis frantzii. The sequence continues at coordinate 209,959 of VWYK01098731.1, forward strand.
ATTCCAGAGGCTCTGGGAAACTTTACATGAGGCAGAAAGTGTGCAGGCAGATGGCAGCTGCTCTAATTAAGACTTACTGTCTCTGACTGCTGCTTTTTTTTTTTTCCTCCTCCCCTGCTGCTGTGGCTTTTAAGGTATCTCTCTGCTTTTTAACACCAGAGGAATTTGAGTAATTTATTATCTGTGCAGCACTCTGTGTGTTATGTTACACTGATAACCCAACTTAAACCCACCAGGGTAAATACCTTGAGTCTTCAGTGAGCTGGACTAGGAGATGACAAGCCTCCCAAGACAATGGCAGCTGAAGATGTGGAAGTGAAGCTGCCATTTATGGTTTGTTACTATTACCCTTCGCCAAAACCCTTTGAACTGAGGCTTGTAAAACACAGTGACAGCCTGCACAGCTCCAGAGGTGCCAGGCCAGGTGCTCTGCAGCAAATCAACATTAAAAGCAGATGGCATTTCGGTGTGCTCTGGGGAGACCTCACCTGGAGTATTGCACCCAGATCTGGAGCCCTCAACACAGGAAGGACATGGACCTGATGGAGCAAGCCCAGAAGAAGGCCATGAAAATGATCAGGGGGCTGGAGCAGCTCTGCTGTGAGGACAGGCTGAGGGAGCTGGGAGTGTTCAGCCTGGAGAAGAGGAGGCTCCAGGGAGAACTAATAGTAGCCTACCAGTACCTGAAGGGGGACAGTCCCTGCAGAGGGACTGTTTGCAAAGGCCTGCAGGGCCAGGCCAAGGGACAATGGTTTGAAATGAGGGAAGAGCAGACTGAGATTGGGTGTTAGGAACTCTGCACCATGAGGGTGCTGGAACACTGCAACAGGCTGCCCAGGGAGGTAGTTGAGGCTCCATTCCTGAAGGTATTCAAGGTGAGGCTGGACAAGGCTGTGAGCAACCTGCTCTAGTGGAGGATGTCCCTGCTGACTGCAGGGGGTTGGGCTGGATGACCTTTGGAGGTCCCTTCCAACCCAACCCCCTCTGTGTTACTTGTTGCTCCTGATGGGGTGCAGGTAGCACAGCTGATAATCATCTCACCTTCTTCCTTTAAGCTTTTGGGGAAGTTTCATTGTCATTCTGTTGGGCTTGGATCTTTGGAAGTCCATCCAGCACCTGGAGTAGGTAAAGGCTGTGCCAATTGGGTGCCTACTGGCACTGGGCAGACTACTTCAGCTTTTGAAATCAAATCTGTTTCTTTGCCTTTGTGCTGGGGCCTTGCCCAGGGTTTGTTCATCCAAGATCTAAAATGAGCATTTGTTTGATCACTGCAGAGTTTCAGAAGCTGTGGAGGAGCATTCCCGTGGATTCTATGGATGAGGAGAAAATTGAAGAGTATCTGAAACGACAGGGGATTTCTTCCATGCAAGAAACTGGACCAAAGAAAATAGTAAGAGAGAAAAATTGCTGATCCTCCTAGGAGAGTTCTCCCTTCCTGACCCCCACGGTGTTAATTCCAAAGCATGCTGCTGAGCCTATGCACAGCTGCTTTCTGCAGCTCAGCAAAGTGTGACCACTTTGAAGATGCTGCAGAAACCAGTGCTGGAGCCAGCAGTCAGTGTGTTTATAACTTGTTTGAGCCAGTGTAAGCCAAGCAAGCTTCAAGAAGAGGGCAAATGCCAGAAGTCCCTGAGAGCTCCGAAGTGGAAGCTGCTGCTTGAAGCTCTGTGACACATCAGGAGTAGAAGGATCATTCCTTTTACTGGGAGAAGGGTGGGGTTTAAAAAGCAGGGGGTTTAACTTTCCCTTTTCTGTTAAACAGCTTTGGAAGCCTGATGGGAGCTATGGAAGGTGCCTCCCACCACACCCACGCTGTTCTCCAGGCTGGGTGCAACATGCTTGTGTTTTACTGAGAGGCCTGAGAGGCTGTGAGCTCTCCAACAGTGCTTGCTTCCTGGCTCCAAGCAAATCTTTTTTACACTGATTTGTCTTCTCTCACTGCACTTGGCTTCAGATTGTCCTTTCAGAGAGCCCTTTCATACAGGACTTGTTTCTGGTTTCTGCTAGTCCCAGCGCTAGATACTTTAACTCCTGTCCTCATAGAATCATAGAAAGGTTTGGCTTGGAAGGGACCTTAAAGATCATCCAGTTCCAACCCCCTGCCATGGGCAGGGACACCTTCCACTAGCCCAGGCTGCTCAAAGCCTCATCCAGCCTGGCCTTGGACACCTTCAGAGAGGGGACATCCATGACCTCCCAGGACGACCCGTTCCAGTGTAGATGCTCCTCTTGGATTCCTTATCTGCTAGATGTGTCTTTGACCACTCTGTGGATAGAATTATGGGGCATGTAGCTGTGTCTGTAGCTGCATGACAGTGTTAGGAAGCTTCACTTACAAACACTATGGGATGCAGAGACCCTGCTCTGCCACCAGAGCCAAATCCTGGACTGGATTTATGAGACCAGTTAGAGAGTGGAATCATCTCCCCAGGGAAGCAGTGGGACTGTTTTAAGGCTCAGCTCATTTCAACCCCTCCATCACCTGGAAAGGTGGGACCAGATGATCCTTGGAGTCTTTTCCAACCTGGGCCTCTGTGGTTCTGGATCTGAGGTGAATGCTTCTGTTCCTTGCAAAACCAAGCAAGCACCTTGCCCCCTGCCCAGCCTTGCTTCAGGCAGGGCTCTCCTTGGCCAAACTCGCTCAGCGTCACACCACGGGTCAGATGTCACAGCTGGAGGGGGGCAGATCTTTTGACTGCAGTTTCATTTCTTCTTGTAGGCTCCTATCCAGAGGAGGAAGAAACCAGCTTCTCAGAAGAAACGCCGGTTTAAGACTCACAACGACCACTTGGCTGGAGTATTAAAAGATTACTCCGATGTCGTTCCTGGCAAGCAGTGACCAGCTGAATCCTGGAGCAGTTGTGGGTTTTATTCAGGCTTTTTGCCACCCAGGCTCAGTGTCTGCTTGCAGAAGGACTGACTGTACATAGTTATGTGATGTGTTTCCCCCATCCCAGCAGCACCAGGTCGGTGTAAGAGCGAGTTTGAACTCCTACGCGTAGAGTTTAATTTAATTGGCTGATGGGAAATGTGTCTTCAGGAGGTTCTGGCTCCTCAGCCTCTTGGCATCGAATGCTAAATGGTGCTGAGCCTGTAAGGCAGGAGTTCCTGTGCAGTGCTTCACTCTGCTGAGTGGGTAAGCTTGGAATTACTTACAAGGGTCTTCCTAGCAGACTTTGCAGATTTGTTTGCCCTGTTTCAGGAAAACCTTTTCCTCGAGTCACTGCAGGCGAGTTTCTTTCACAGGCAAACACACCCACGGTTTTCTCCCTGCTGTGAGACTGAGCTTTACTGCACAGCAGTGACATCTGAGGCTCAAACTCAGAGTCCCCCTCCTGAACTCCCAGCAGGCTGCCCCGTGGCAACGCAGCTGGAACTTCCTAAAGCTCCTCAGAACCTGCCCTTGGCGATCTCTCGTCACTGCTGTGTTGCACAGTTCTGTGTGGGCAGGAGGGAAATAAAATGACAATGTAATACTGAAGCATTTTTTATTATTATTTGGTAAGTAATAAACTTAGAATCATTAGGTGGGAAAAGGCCTTTAAAATCATTGAGTCCAGCCACAACCCAACCACCATGACCACTGAACTATATCCTGAAGCATCGCATCTATACATTTCTTGAGCACCTCCAGGGATGGGGACTCCACCACCTCTCCAGGCAGCCTGTTCCAATGCCCGACCACTCTTGCAGCAAAGACATTTTTCCTGATGTCCAACCTAAACCTCCCCTCTTGCAACTTGAGCCCATCTCCTCTCAACTTGAGCCCATCTCCTCTCAACTTGAGCCCATCTCCTCTCAACTTGAGCCCATCTCCTCTCAACTTGAGCCCATCTCCTCTCAACTTGAGCCCATCTCCTCTCAACTTGAGCCCATCTCCTCTCAACTTGAGCCCATCTCCTCTCAACTTGAGCCCATCTCCTCTCAACTTGAGCCCATCTCCTCTCAACTTGAGCCCATCTCCTCTCAACTTGAGCCCATCTCCTCTCAACTTGAGCCCATCTCCTCTCAACTTGAGCCCATCTCCTCTCAACTTGAGCCCATCTCCTCTCAACTTGAGCCCATCTCCTCTCAACTTGAGCCCATCTCCTCTCAACTTGAGCCCATCTCCTCTCAACTTGAGCCCATCTCCTCTCAACTTGAGCCCATCTCCTCTCAACTTGAGCCCATCTCCTCTCAACTTGAGCCCATCTCCTCTCAACTTGAGCCCATCTCCTCTCAACTTGAGCCCATCTCCTCTCAACTTGAGCCCATCTCCTCTCAACTTGAGCCCATCTCCTCTTACCCTGTCACTGGTTACCTGGGATGTTACCTTGCAATGCTGGTTTCCATTGTCAGTTCCTTAAAGAATGATGAAATCAGCATCCTCTGTGCTTGTTGTGTTTTCCTTTTCAAGGAGGTAAAGGAATCTTTCCTGCATTTTTTTATCTTCTCAGTGAGTTACTGTTCTGGGCTCACACTCCTCTTTTTATCATTCTTGGTTGGGGAGTGGGGAGGAACCACCTTAAATGAAAGCTCCCTGTAGGTGCCTGATGCTTTCTGCACCACAGACTCAGGCGGAACGTGGCCAGCTTATGTCCTCTTGCTAACTTACTTTTCTGTACTGAAGCAGAGTCAATCAATGCTGATAGTGTTTTCGTGGCACTGCAGGAGAGGAGCTGTTTCTCTGCTCTGCAAGGGTTAGGATCAAAGATGAGAGGTGACTGCGCTACCCTGCCGACAGCAGATCGTGAGCCGTTCTCTTGCTTGATCTACCAGGGGTTGGAGCAGAGGACATCAGAGCTGGACCCACCAGCAGATGAAGAGTAAGGCTTTGTTGCTGTCTCACTGAACAAGTTATGTCTGCTTGGGGAAGCTCAGGAGGAGGAACACGTTTCTGTAAGTGCAGCATTTATCCTCCTGGTTTTAAAGAGTGCAGAGAGAGCAGCAGGCAGCGCTTCTGGCATTGCACATCGGCCTTGTTTAAACAGTTGATAAATGCTGGTAGGAGGTTTCTTCTATTATTTTTTATATATATTTATATATTTTCCATGCTTTTTATATAGATATGTATAAAAGCATGCTGCTCCAGCTGGTTTTGAAACTGTTTTCTTTCCCTGTATCTTCTAGGTCAGCACAAGCAATTCCTCTTAGAGTTTTTTTGGTTTTCCCGTTGCAGCTCTGTTTTAAAAGCACACTCACAAACCTGTTCGCCTCTCTTCTGTCATCTTCACTCACACACAAAAAAAAAAAAAAAGGAAAAGGAAGGGGGGAAAAAAAAATCAAGGTTCTCTTCCATCTGTTGCATTTCTGAGCAGTGATTTATTTGCCTTTTTGGTTTTGGTGGCAATGCAAAGCAGACCGTGAGGCAGGCTACCTGCTTTGTTTCTCTGCTCAAGTGATTAGGATAATAAGGGAGTCTGAGGAGAACAATTCCCAGCTACTTTCAAAGATTCAAAACATGGTAGGTCAAAAAACAGGAGAGCAGGGAAGGAAAACTGACTAGCAGCTCTGTGCTGGCATTGTCAGGCTCTGGTGCTCAAAGGAGCAGAACTATCCAGTTGGTGTCCGGTCGGGAAGACTGGCTTAGGTGCTTTGTCTCACTGGAGGAAGCCTCTCTGCTGTGCTAGCAGAGAGGGCAAAGGAAGGTTTATAACTTGTTATGGTGCAGCTGGAGAGAAGCTGACATTGGCCTGTTAGAGTGGCATGGGATATAGCCAAGCAGTCAGAGTCACTGTGGTTGGAGAAAACCTTTAAGCTCATCAGATCCAAGCATTAGCTACCTCCACCAAGTTCGGTGCTAAACAGTGTCCCTCAGCACCTCACCTCCATGCTTGAGAACCCTTTCAGTCAAGGAGTTTCTTCTTATACCCAATCTAAACCTCCCCTGATGCAACTTGAGGCCATTTCTTCTCATCTTATCACTTGTTACTAGGGAGACATGAAGAAAACAAGTTCAGAAGATAAGCTCCTCTCTGTGGGCTCCTGGAGCTGGGGTTTGTTTCTGTATCAGAGATGCTTCCAACAGTCCTTAGAGTGTTTTTTCTCAAGATCTCTTAAATACCAAATAGTGCATCTTGAGAATGTCTCTGACTGTACCATCAGGAGTGTGGTGCTGAAAGCATTTTAGTACCACTTCAGTCTCTTCATAGCATAGTCCAAATCCAACTTTTTGCTGAAATTCAGCATGAAAAACTTAAACCTTCATCTTCTTCCTCCAGGATCTTGTCTTGTGTTCTGTGTCTGGCAAGATAGTTCCCCAGTGACCAAAACCCATCAGGCTCTCACCTTGCTTTCTTTGGCAAAATGACCTTATTAGTCCGTTGCTTTTGTCATTCCCTGGAAGCATCAGCTGCTAGCCAGGAAGAGAAGGGCACTTGGACTGCTCTTGACAAAGACAGGACATAGAATAGAATATTTCAGTTGGAAGGGACCTACAGTGACCATCCAGGCACCTTCATCTCATGCATTTCAGGAAGGCTCTTTAGCAAACCCATCTCAGCCCAGTCTTTATCTGACCCTGCCGGGTGAGGATTTGCTTCTTCCACTCCCCTGAGGCTCTTCTTATCCTGTCCAACAAGGATGTTGTTCTCTCAGGTCCAGGATCCTGGCAGGGCTGTCTTTCGAGCTTTTCTGACCCTCCAGGGCAAGTGAGAAATGCAGGCACTGATGAGCAGTTCTACTACAGCATCCTTCTCTTTTTCCCCTGCCGTATCAGCCAGGAGCAGAGAGGCATTCAGCTGCCATGTGATGGACATGCAGACAGGGCCCTAGAGAGAAGGAGGATGCTCTTCCTCAGTGGGAAGCTCTGTGTGAGAGACTTTGTCTTCATCATCCTTTTCCTTGCACAACTAAACCTTGATCCTGTGTCTGTGAGGACAGAACCTGCAGCGGTCCCTGGAGCTCTTGCCAAGGGAATGCAGCCCTGTCGAGGTCTGCCAGCAGCCAGAGAAGTGCACTCAGTCCTCTTGTTTTCCCCTGCATGTTCCTCTGCTGGGAGGAGGAAGAAGGAACAGGTGGGGTAAGCCAGGTCACATCACTGAGAGCTCTTCCTCTCCAGCCAGGCCTTGCTGCTGTAGGATTTCCTTCTGGAAAGGTTTCCTTGTAGGGCACCCATTAGCAGTGTCAGCATACCTGCCTGTGGGCATCAGGAGCTGTGCTTCCCCTTCAGGACAAGCTCATTAGGACCTCTTTGTGTCTGCACTCCTGAACCAGCCCTTTGATTTCATTTACCCCCAAAACAAAAGCACTGTTGCTTTGTGAAGGTAGAAGTTGAATAGCCCAGGGGTGTCACACCTCTAAATGTGGAGCTGGGCTCTCTCCTAAAAGTTGCTCTAAGTGAAGAGTTATTCCACCTCCTCCTCCTCCTTTTCAGTGATCCTTCTGGAAGGGGGTGGAAAAGAGCAGGATTTGGTGTGGTTGAATGAGCAAACTGACATAAGGTGGTGTGTACCAGAGCTAATCTATAATTCATGGTGATCATCCAAGGCTTTTAGAGAGCGGAGCAGGGAGAGGCGAGGGAGCCCTGACAAGTGGGATAAAGACCCCTGCACGTGGCTGTAGCCAGCAAGGGCTGTCACTTCGGATGAGCTCGGGCAGGCAGTGCAGGGCCACCAGGGAGAGCTGAGCTCCCAGTACCTGCTGCTGAGGAGGGGCTGCGTTTTCAGATGACTAGAAGCAGCCACGGTGCTGACATCTCATTATTTCCAGCTTCGTTGCTCGCTTTCCGGTCGCTGCTGATGGACCAGCCCCAAATTCCTTTGTGTCTTGCTGCCTCGGGGGCCTGAGGCAGCTCCTGCAGCTGTGGGGGGCATGGCCAGGAGGGCTGAGTGCTTGCTGTTGACTGGTTGAGACTGGCGAGGCTGACAGCCGTTGGGGAAAGGAGAGCTCAGACCACGACCTACTGGTGCTGGCTTCCTGCTGCTGGGAGAGGCAGGGCACGGCTGGGTCATCAGGGGCCACCACTGACTTGTCAGCAAGAGAAGGGACAGCCCAAACCAGCATTCCTGGCCACCTGGCATTGCTTCTGCACTGCCCAGCCTGGCTCTAGGGCTGCTTCAGTGAGGCTCTGGGCTGGCATTTTGTTGTAATGCAGAAGGGCCAGGTGGTCTGGGCCTTGATGTCCTCCCACAGGACAAGAGGGTCTGTCGTTCTGGCTCCTTAGGTGTGTTCCTCACCATGTCTGGCTTACCATAGCGGTGATCTCAGAGGTCTTTAAGTCCAACCTTCCACCCAACACCTCCATGGCCACAAGACCATGTCCTGAAGTGCCACCTCTACTCAATTCCTAAACACCTCCAGAGATGGTGGCTTCACCACCTCCCTGGGCAGCCTGTTCTAGTCCCTGACCACTCTTTCTGATCATGGGAAGGGAAGTTGGGAACATGAGCAGTCAAGCTTTGACAGCCATGGCAGATAGCAGCATAAAGGAACACAGCAGATTTGCTTTGGATATTAGGGAAAAAAAAGCTGTTGGAAAGGTGTCCTCATCCATGGAGGTTTCAAGCATCACCCAGACAAGACCAGGCTGCTCAGATCTCTTAATGGCCACGGTCCTGTTGCAAGAGGGAAGTTGGATCAGAGACCTTCTACAGCCCTTTTCTACCCAAGTGCTTCTGTGGGTCCTAGCCCAGTTCTCTCTGTGCCACTTGGGTTGCTGGAAGAGCAGTTCTTGTTTCTCACTGGCTTGCTTTCTGCTCCTTGGTTTGCAAGTGTGCGCAGCAGTCTCTGTGTTACCCAACAGCTACAACTCTCATTTCTGTGGTGGGGACCCCCCCAGCCTCGTGGGTTGGCTGTTGTGAGTGCAGAGTGCAAGCCCAGCAGGGAAAAAGGCTGGAGAAGGCAGGAGCTTGCCCTTCCATTAAGTTAATTTTTTGACTATACCTGCACTTCTGGGCTTTCATCCAAGGCCTGGAGTACTTGTGTGATTTCCTTCTGCCTCCATCAGTGATGTGTTCTTTCTTCTCTCCTGAGCTAGTTATTAATTATGGAGGCTGCAGAGATGCAGTCCAGGCTCTGCTAATGGTTGACTTCCCCATGTTGTACAAGAAGCATTTCAGGGAGCTGCTAATGCTGTTTCTTAGCTTTGCTTTTTAAGCTCTGCCATCACCTTGGTCTGCTGCCTGAAGCAAGGCAGAGAACAGTGTTTAAGTGTTGGTTGAAGCCTGGCTCTCCAGGCAGCCTGTGTTTGCAGGGCACACAGTCTGTAGCACCCTCCTCATCTCCCTGGGCTGAAATGTTCCCTCTGCATGGCCTGCAGGCCCCCAGGGCAAACATCAGGCTTTCAGGTGCGCAGTGCAGGCAGCAGATATCCCTGTCCTGCCCAGGGCAGGGGCATGAGCAGAGCTCAAGCTGCGTATTTTCCTGGGTCTTTTTGTGTTGGCAGGGAGCACAGAGCAGCCTGGCTTGGCAGCATGCAGGCAGTGTGGTGACCCTTGCTGGCTGGCACCCCCTCTGTCTTGGAGTAGATGATCTCTGAGGTCCCTTCCTACCTAAACCATTCTCACTCTGTGTCACAGAATCATAGGTTTGGGTTGGAAAAGATCATCCAGTCCAGCCATCAACCCAGCACCACCATGGCCATTAACCCATGTCCCCAAGTGCCATAGCCACACCTTTCTTGAACACCTTCAGGGATGGGGACTCCACCACCTCCCTGGGCAGCCTGTGCCAATCCCTGACCACTCTTGCACCAAAGGAATTTTTCCTCATCTCCAACCTAACCCTCCCCTGGCACCATTTCAAGCCACTGCCACTCCTATCACCTGATAGTAGGGCAAAGAAATCAGCCCCCACCTCAGTCCAAACTCCCTTCAAGGAGTTGTAGAGAGCTTTAAGGTCTCCCCTCAGCCTCCTTTTCTCCAGCCTAAACTGCAGAGCAAATCCACAGTGAGCAAACCCATGCCTTCACCCCTGCTCCACCTGCCCTCACCAAGCCACCTCTCTGCTCTTGGCCACCAACTTCCCTCCCAGCCTGTGTCCCAGCCCCCGAAGCTGCCTGGCCAAACTCCAGTGCTAGCTCATCTTTCCTCTCAGGGCCTCCTTGCTCCTTCCCCCCTTTCCCAAGGAGGCCCACAAGAGTGGCTGCTGGGCTTGCTCCTCCTCCTTGTGCCGTCAGGGCTGTGGGCACTGCTGGCTGGCTCCATCTCTGTCTGCCCTTTGCTCTCCCTGCCCTGGCTGGCCCAGCTCCATTCCCATGGCACAGTCCTGTACTTCTGGCCACTACTGCCTGGCCCCTGGTATGATCCTGGGAGTATAGACCTCTCCTCCCATCTTGTTCCCATTCCTCCATCCCATGTGGGGAGCTGCCTTCATGTTTTTCTCCACAACCTTCCCCATTGCTTTCAGCCTGCTCCCTGTTTGCAAGGACCCTCGAGGCAGCAGGGATTCAGGGAGAGAGCCTCGGGGCAGCAGGGATGCATAGGAAGGAGCCACTTTCATTCCCCCCTTCCCTCAGCTTAGCCCTGAGCAGAGAAAAACTTGGGAAAGTGGAAACAATGAGAGCACAAATTCTCTCCTTCTGGTTTCTCCAGCTCTGCCTCTTGGGATTTATCCCTGATATCAGATGCCAGCACTGGCTTGGGAGTCCCTGGTCCTGTTTTGCAATCTCCCAGTGTCAGCCAGCAGCTTGGGCCTTCCTGTAAGTGCCCTGACGGTCACTGGGAAGGAATGTTCCCCGGCCACACGGAGAAAGGTCACCACGGGCAGAGGCAAGGCAGGGGCCAGGCAGCAGCTCGCTGCGCCGGCCCAGCGCTACCAAGCCACAACCATTTTGGCTTATAGGGAGGGATTAAAAAAAAAACTGCTTCAAGAGGTTAAATGTTTTCAACCAGGCCCCACTTCCCTTCACAGGGCCGAGCTGGGAGCAGATGCTGTGCCCAGAAGCCCAGGAGGATGCGAGTTTGTTCCTTAGCTGGAGAAGGTTTGCTGTTGAATCTGCTCCCAAAAGCATCCTGCTCGAGCAGTGCCTGGCTGGTGGTGTCAGCCAGTTACCACCACTCTGAGCAGCTCTGGGGCTGAGCAGTGTGTTCATGTTGAGCTCACAGCTCCCTTCCCACCCAGGGCTTGCCAGCAAAACCTCCTCTGAATGCAACGCGGAAAGAAAGCTGTGAGTTGTGGTGAGCCCCAGGGAGGCGGGGGGAGGATTAGCATCCGGCCTTAAGGGCTTAGCTCCCAGCTCATCTCTGCCAAACAGGGGTTTCGAGTGACACCACCAACCCCTTTTTTCTTCCACCCTCCCATCATTTGCAGCCTGTTCTAACGGTGACCTTTTTCACACCATTCTCCAGGCTGCCCTTGCTAAGCTTGAAGTTTGCTCCTGGTACTTTTGTTTTCAGAGGCTCCTGGGGGACTCTAGTTGAATTTATGGGGGCGGAGCAGAGGGAGGAGGAGGAGGAGGAATTTCTAGATTGGGTTATGAACTGAGTTTTTCCAAATTCTCAGCATGTTCAAAAATTAAAAAAAAAAATAAATAAAAGAGAGCCCTTGGTCTCTAGGTTACATTTGCCTCTGCTGTGGCTGAGCTCATGGAAAATCGCAGCTTAGCTCCCGTGCTCAGTGCCAAGCTTTGTAGCTTTCAAAACGAACCGATAACATCTTTGTAAACTTGGGAGTTGTTGCTTTAAAGCCTGCTGATCCTTCCAGCCTGGATTTTGAAGCTTTCCTAGAGATCCAAGCAGGATGATGATATCTACTCTTTAAAAA
>VWYK01098731.1:229197-239449 GCA_013399775.1 Semnornis frantzii
GCTGGGGGGGGGGGTGGTTTGCCCCCCCCCCCCCCCCCCCCCCCATCTTGTACCACACCAGCAGCTGGATGGGCTGTTGTGTGCTGGAAGTGGAGGAGATAGTCCAACTCCAATGAGCATTCCCCCATCTCTCCCTCCTGGTGTGGGCAAGAGCAAAGGTATCATAGAATCACAGAATGGAAGGGGTTGGAAGGGACCTCCAGAGATCACTGAGTCTAAGCCCACTGCCAAAGCGGGGTCAGCTAGGGCAGGCCACACAGGAACACATCCAGATGGGTCTTTAAAGTCTCCAGAGAAGAAGAGTCCAACAACCTCTCTGGGCAGCCTGCTCCACGTAGAGTCAGAATCGATCACCACGGGTGGCAAAGACCTTCCAGATCACCAAGTCCAACCATTGCTAACTCTTCCAGGGCCACTACTACACCATACAAGCACCATACCTAGATGGTTTTTAAACACCTCTAGGGATGGCAATTCAGACACTTCCTTGGGCAGCCTGTTCCAGTCTTTGGGAACCGTTTTGGTACTTTTTTCCTAATAAACAAACTAAACCTCCCCTGGTGTAGTCTGAGGCCATTTCCTCTTGTCCTACCAGTTGTGACTTCTGATAAGAAACCAACTCCCACCTCTCTTCGACCTCCTTTCAGGGAGCCATAGAGAGCCAGAAGGCCTCCTCCTCTCAGCCTCCTTTTCTGCAGGGTAAGCAACCCCAGTTCCCTCAGCTGCTCCTTACAAGACATATTCTCAAGGCCCTTCACCAGCTTTGTTGCCTCTCCTTATTCTCCATTCTCATGCCACACCACTGCTCCAATGTAAGAGGTTAGAGTTTATCCTTGGCAGTAGCTTGCAACCGTGTTCCTGGAAGGCCAACCAGCTTCTGAGCCCTATTTCCACTCTGGTGCCAGCAGAGGTCCAGCTGTAATTGCAGGTGCTCTTTAGATCAAAGGCTGTTGGGGACCCCAGAAAGGCAGAGGTGAGGGACTTTGACCTTTGCTGACATCACCTGTACCTCCTCAAACAGCGAAGATACCACTCACAGAACCACAGAGCCACACAGGAAGGCAGAAGAAGGCAGAGAGAGGTGTTGTGTTGGGCAGAGGCGGTGCTGCCCACTCAGCTGGCTTTGGGTGTCATCCCTACATCTCGTGGAGGGGGGCAGTGAATGCCTGTTAGCTGGGCAGAGGTTAGTGGTGCAGTGAGCACCCAGGGGAAGGGCAGGAGGTCCAGGATGGGTGGTGGTGCTGGTGGATGGGTCTGGATTACCTGGGCGTGCAGCGAAGCAGGGTAGGTGAAAGCAGGAGGAGGTAGAGCAGGTGCTAACTCCGCTGGGTACAGAGGGTACGGCCCCCACACTTCAGGGCTACTGGGGTAAAGTGCAGGCACTGTGAGCTCATCTGCAAGGAAAGAAGAAGGAGAGTTACCAGCCATGGCCCCCGACACACCACGCTCCACAGCACTCCCCACAGGGCAGGAGGAGCTTCCCCTGGAGAAATGCCACCAGCGAGAGCCGACCCACAAAGCCAGCACCAGAAGGCAAAGCATGGGGCTCAGGTGGGGGGCAAGTGATGCCATGGGGCAAGGGATGTCACCGGCCTGGGCTCATCATCTCCACCAGGTTTAATCACCCTCAGGCTCAGCACTGGTGGGCATGAAGCAGAGCGTGTGGCTTGTGCCTGTGTGCAACAGCGAGGTGAGGAGCTGGTGCCCACGTGAAAAGTGCTCCTCCAGCAGCAGAAACAGCCATGGCATGCTCTGAGCAAGACAGGGCCCTGGTCACCACCGAGACCCTCAGCTACAACTTGGAAACTCCCTGGTGCAAAGAAGCAGCACCCCAGGCTCATCCTGCCCTGGCATACTGTGCCAAGCCAGCTGTCACCTGCCCTGAAGTCCTCTCCAGCACCAGCAGCCACCTGCCGGGACCCATGGCCACCATCCGGCACAAGCCACCACACTCGCAGAGAGAACCTGGCATTCCCTACCTCCATCCCACAACAGCACCCCTCCAGCATCCCATGCCTGGGACCTGGCACTGCTACACCCACTCACAATCTCTGTGTGGCACTGGCGTGCCCACATAAGGTGTTTTCTCAAGGCAAATGAGGACAGGGGGCAATCCCTGGCATCTGCCACCTCAAAACCTGCTGGTGCTGAGGCAGTGGCAGACTTAGAGGACCACAAAGGGCAGAGCAGAGGCCACTACTTACAGGACTCCCGGGCGATGAACTGAGGTACAGCAGTGGGCAGAGGCGTGCTGGGGTTCGGGGTGCCCACCAGCTTGCTCTTGGCCATCTTGGTGTTGGCCTTGGCGAACTCCAGCCGCAGTGTCTGGGGGATCTCGGGGTCGAAGCGAATGCCCTGTGGAGGGGAGGTGGCACAGTGGGTGGGTGAGCACTGCCACGTGCTGGCCTAGCAGCAAAAAATAATTCCCAATTCTTTCATCCCCCTCAACAACAACTTCCAGCCTCGCAATGAGCTAATTTGCCAGGCCCCAAGGCGGCTCACATTCCTCCGGCATCTTTTAGCATCAGCACCATATTTGGCAGTCAGCATCCCCTGCAGCCCAGCTCTTATCCAGAGGGATTAGCAGAGCCAAAAAAAAAGAGTTTTAAGGGGCAGGGGGGGAGGGGAAATCCAAACAAACAAAGGCAAGAAAAATAAAAAAAGAACAACAAACCCAAAGTAAAACCAGTGGAGGAACTGGAGGACCAGCTCCATGCCCCTCTCCCATGCCCGCTGCCAGGAGGTTAACTCCACAGAGGTAGGAAGGAGCTGCTGAAGGGAAGTGAAATTTTCCTTTCCTTTTGGAGTTCCAGCTGGGATTTTTCCTGCTGGATAAAAAGGAGAGGCTGGGAGAGCCTCTCACTGCCCCAGATCGTAGGGTTCAAGCCTTTCCAGACGGCTCTGAGAAAGGCAACAGGGATGCAGCCCCACCAGGAGGGAGGAGAAGGGGAGAAGCAGCTGATGGGGATTCAGCAGCTGGAGGGATAGGGATGTGGTGGGGCCAAGGCAGCACAACAAAAGCAGGTCTCCAGGGATGGGAGAAATTCAGAGTGCCTGGAGCCAGGGCAAAGGAATGGGCAGCGAAGGGAAGTGCCCAGGTGCACTCACGTTCAGCGCGTTCTTCGCTGCCTCTGCCTCGGAGCGGCTGTCGAAGCTGACGAAGCCCACGGGCTGTGGAGGAAGGACACAGGCACCATCAGTTGGACTGGTGGGGAGCAGCGTGGGGAAACCACTGCCCCAGGGAGGGGGAGAGTGGTGCGGGCTGCTGGTTTTGGAGGGCTCCTACCTGCTTGGAGGTGAGTTTGATGAGAGACCCTTCATAGCCCTGCAAGAAAAGGAATAGAAAAGGGTGTCTGGTGGAGATCCCCCATGATGGGACATCCAAGGTCAAGCTCAATGGGCCTCAGCCAGCTAACCTAGCTGGAGATGTCCTTGTTCACTGCAGGCAGGTTGGACAAGATGACCTTCGAGGGTTCCTCCCAACCCGACACATTCTGTGACCCAGCTGCCCCTTGGAGAGGGGGAACCTCCCACATTCATCCCCCTATAGACTAGGGGCAGAGGGCAGGCATGGCAGGACCAGGGCACCACAGGCACTTGCCATCACAGGGTTTTGGAGGGATGCTGGCTGCTAAGTGGGGTGCAAGTCACGGTGCAAGGAACCCCCCGGTGCAATCAAAGTGCCCGGTGCCATTTTCCTGTGGTTTACTGGAGGGACAAAAGGCACAAAAGCCTCTTTCTGTGAACAAAAGGACCGAATTAAGACGTGGGGATGGGGGGAACCAGGAGGCTCCCAGAGACCACCAAAGCTGCTGGGGCCATGGAGCTGCGGCAGGGGCCAACCCCAGGCTTCCAGCCCCCACCTCCCCTCCCCAGTCTAATACCTTAAAGGGCCTGAAGAGCAGGTAAAGCTCCCGGGGCTTGATGTCCAGAGGCAAGCCGCTGACGAAGAGTGTCCTCACCTAGAAGAGAAGCAAGGAGGTTCCTGGAGACCTTCCCTCATCCCTAACTTGGGGACATCCCATGCTTTTGGTGGTGGCAGGATAGAGAGATGATGCCAGCCCAAGGCGAGCTTCACAGGCAGACAGCCTTAAGCCATGCTTTGGCAGGGGGGCAGCATCTATGTGAGGAGCCTCTTCATCCTTTTGGGTGACCACAGGGCACAAGGCTGCCAGCACCCCAGTGCCTCCCCACCCCAAATCTGGCAACCAGCATCTCTCAGCATCACTGCTGCAGCCCCCAGCAGAGTCCTGACACTGCAGACAATGCCTGCTGCCCCTGTTTAATTACAGCAGCTCATTAAGGACGGGGAGAAGCAAACCTCAACTCTTCCCTCTGGAAGAACGGTCCTCTTTTGAAGGGGGCTGGTTTGAAGCAGCCTGTCCCCGATCCCTACAAGTCACCTTTTAAGGGGGGGTTAACCCTGACCTTCACCATGGTGCAGCATCCTCAAAGCCAGGGCAGCTCACCAAAACTCTGCCTCCACCAACCCCGAGGAGGGATGTGGAGCTCCCCAAGGACGGGCAAGATCCATGTCAGGATGGTTTTGCTTTACAACCAGCTTGTAACTGGGGCAGCAGGGTATCTTAGGAGCCCACCAGCTGGATCTGCTGCTACCCCGCCCAAAATCTCACCCAAGCACTTTGGTGACTAATAGGCCCTGCCGGTTGATGATGGCTCCAACAGGCCCCACCTGGATCCCCTCACACACACCCCTCCTCCACAGCCTCAGTATCTCTCCTCAGACTGCTGCCAGCTGCTTGACTTGGTCTCAGCCCCGCGGGTGGGTCTGACCCTGGCTGCCACCACCCACCAGCACTTGCTGGGGCACCCAGGAATGGTGTTGGTGGGGTCCTCTCCTCGCTGTCCCGCTCAGCTTCAGGCTTGTTCATGAACCATCCCTGCTCCTCCTGCTCCCACAGCATCTTCCTGGGAGACAGCCTGGAGAATTTGATGGCTGCGGTTTATTTTTTCAGGCAGCCAACTGCCTTGTGGGAGCTGGTCTGGAGAGGCTAGAGCAAGGTCACCCGCTCCAGGTGCCAGGCTGCCACATTTGGGCTGGAGGAGGGGAAAAGTTTGATTATTTTAAAAGTTTTATTTCTTCTTTTTTTNATTTTTATTTTTTATAAAATTAAAAAAAAACAGTTTTTTTTTTTTTTTTTTTTTTTTTTTTTTTTTTTGACAGGCACCCTGCCCACCCCATTCCCTGGGACAGAGACCTACCAAGCAGCCAGAAACAGTCAGCCCAGGTCTATTCTTCTGCTGACTTCTCTTCTTTCTCTTGCAGATAAGCTATCTACCCCATCTCCAAGCCTTGGGAGCAGCAAACATTCCTGCTTTGTGTAACAAAACCTCTGGCTGACCCGTAGCCATTAAATAACAAAGAAGCCGTTTGCATATAGCCCTTGTGTCAACACTCCTGGCGATACCCATCACTGCTGGTACCCCCATCGCTGCTGGTACCCAGCTGGGTGCATGGGGGTTGCCCAAAACCCAGCCAGCCGTGAAAACACAGCCATCCCACGCTTGACTTGGAAAGCAAGTCCTGCTCCAGCAAGGAAAGGATGCTCAGGACCTTGTCAGGAGGGATGCTGAGAGCTCCAGGCTGGGTGGGGTCAGCACAAGCATGTCCTAGAATCATAGAAAGGGGGGGAGTTGGAAGGGACCTCCAGAGATCACCGAGTCCAACCCCCCTGCCAAAGCAGGTTCACTCAGGGCGGGTCACAGAGGAACACATCCAAATGTGTCTCAAAATTCTCCAGAGAAGGAGACTCCACAACCTTTCTGGGCAGCCTGCTTCACGGCTCCAGCACCCTCACATCACAGGTTTTGCTCACGTTAATGGGGAACTTTGCCCCCCATCCTATCACAGGACACCACTGAAGAGCCTGGTGCCTTCTTGACACCACCCTTCCAGACCTAGAGCTGCAGTCGGGCACAGCTGAGGAGCCTGTCCCCTCTCCTGGGACCATCCCCCACCAAGGTGCCTTGGGGAACTTCCCCCAGCTTTCTGGCAATCTTCTGAGATGGGAGGGTGATGCAGCATCCTAAAACGGGCAATGCTGTCCTGCCTCCCGTGGTGACACCGCCCTGAGGAGGGGATTTATCCAGAGGAGCTCCCATTGTGTCCATGAAATTCAACATAAAGAGTGCAAATTTATCCTTTCCTAGGGAAAAAAAGCTCTCCCCTTCAGCCAGGTCTCCCTGAGCAGGATCTCCAGGGGAAGCTGTTGTGGACACATCCACCCTCTCAGCTGTGTTGGCCTCCCGAGGAGGCTGCCCATCCCTGCAGGCTCTCCTCCAGCCTCCATCATCCAGCCCTCCACGGAGCACCAGAGGCATCAGAGATGGCTCCAGGGGAGAACGTGCCGCCCATTTGCCTCGTCCCTGAAACTCAAACCTTTCCAAGTCCAGCTCACCGGATCATTTAGCTCCTTAACTGTGCAGCAGCAGCAGCGAGATGGGGCAGATAAAAGACCCTTGTGAAACCCTCTGAGATTTCAGCCTGGCCAAGGAAAGGCTTCTCCTGGGTAATGACTTGTTTGCTTTCAAAGTTCAAACGCGGGTCGGCCAAGTTTTAAACTAGAATTAGAGAAGGGTGAGAGGGAGAAGGACTCCAAAGGGTGTCGTCCCCCCACACACAGCTCCTCTCCAGCTCGAGAAGGATGTTTGGGATCCAGGGAAGCAGGGAGGAGATAGGAGGTACTGGGTATTCCCCATCTGCACCCCACAAAAAGGGTGCTGGGGTGGGGGGCTGCTGTCCCCAGCCAAAGGGATTCTTGTGTAGGTCCTACCTAAAGAGCATCCTTTCTCTGAGGGTAAGAAACAGGTGGGAGGATTTGGGGCGTTAAAAGGGGGTGGGACTGGCAGAGAAAGGGTAATTCCCAGCAGGCTGGACGGATATCCTTCTGCCAAGGAAAGGTTTCAGGCGGAAATATTACTCCTGCCCTTAAATGGAAAAGGAGCTTCAGCCCGCAGGGAGCTGCTCCAGGCTTTCCTGTGCAGAGACATCCCAGGGGCTCAGCCTCCTCCTCTACCAGAAACACTCCCAGGGCAAAAATCCTGTCTGTGAGGCGGTGGGNAAGATCCTTATTGGAGAAATCACCAGCTGGCAGCAGGTACATCTGCTTCCATAGGGAAAAGTGACTCCCTTCTTGGAGGCAAGGTGGGCTCCCAAAGTGTCTTGTGGGACGAGGTCAGACCAACAGTTCCCAAACAAGGAACAGTCCACAGCACTCAAATGTGGGTGGCAAGATTCCTGCAGCCCAAACACCTCCGGTTTAGGCAGCTCTTCATTTCAGATATTTTTCAGAGTGTCTTCCTGGTGGAGTATTTCTCCATCTCTCCTGCTTGTTACAACTTAGGGTGAAACCAAAGGTTTCTTCCAGGTCAGAAGTGCCAATGGCTGCTCCCGGAAGCTGCAGCCGTGAGTGCAGGACCTCACAAGTGACCATCACCTTGATTTTCTTTAGCAGGGATGACAGCTATGGGGTTGCACAAGGAGCACGCCAAGTCCCCTTTCCGTGGTCCTCCTCTCCTCTGGCCACTGCCAGGGCCACTGGATCCCACCTCCACCATCTTGCTCCTGGTTCGTCCCTTCATGGTTTTCATTATTCCTGTAGAAAGCCTTCACCTAGCTTCTGCAACCCTCCCTTCCCTAGGAAGTCCTCTCCACCCCACTACTGACATGTCCTTCTCTGCTGCTCCCAAAGTATCACAGCCCATCTGAAGACAGTTGAAGAGACACAGGAGAGGGGCTACGGGTGAGGATTGCGATTGGGAACATTCAAGGAGAGGAAGAGGTCAGGACCCAGAGGTGGGGCTGGGGTCTCCAGACCACAGCTCAAGACGGCCCCAGCATGCAGAGATCCATGTTGGAGCTCCATCAGCCCTCCTCCTCTTCCCGATATAAAGACACAACCCAGGCTTGTATCTCGAAGGTAAGCAGAGAGGCATTTGCCAGCCCTGGACCCCATCAGACAGTGGCACCCCGAGGGACACCAGGTGCCCCACTGGCACAGTCACGCTCCCCTACCCCTGCACAACCCATCCCCACCCCCAGTAAAGGTTAACCGGTCGGGGGCCGGTCGAGGGGAGGCAGAAGGCATCCGGGTGATTCATTCACGAGGCATTTAATGACCTCCTCCAGCCCCAGCTCCCACCTTCAGCAGGGACCTGCTTTAATTCTCCACCAGCAGATGAGCCGCTTCACTGCCCAGCGCTGCCAGGGAGGCACCGGCTGCCAACTGGACCTTGGTGGGAGCGGGAAGGTGACGGCAGCAGTCTGTGACCCCGCTGAAAAGCAGGGAGAGCAGAGCGTCCCCCCTTCCCAGCAAAGCGGGGTGCATTCCATCCCCGCCAGGATTAGTCCTTGAGTAAATACTCTCCCGGCCGATGAGCGTCCTCTTGGACTGGCTTTAGACTCCCGGGCTGCGTCCGCACGCCAGCAACCCGCAAAGATCCCTGACATAAACAAAGCTGGGGGCTGAGGGATGCTGGTTCTTCCGCCTCTGGCATGCAGGAAAGCCAGGCTCGGCCTGCACCCTCACCACCCAGAGCCCTTTCTCTAGACCAGTGCCCAAAAGTCCGGCAGAGGACGGGAGGAGAAGCAGCAGCCCTTGGGGGACAGCGAGTCCGGAGCCACCAGAGCTGGAACAAGGAAGAGGAGGAGGAAAAGCCAGCAAGAAAACAAGGGAGCAGATGGGGTACCGGGACAGAGCAGTGGAGTGACGGGCGTATTGAGGGGTGATGGGCACGCTGTGGGGTCACACAGAGCCATGTCCCACTCGTGGTTTGCTTTCAAACCCTTCTCTAGACCCCGTGGAAAGGAAACAGAAACACGGGGCAATGCAACGCAGGGGTCACGGGGGCAAACCCTATCCATTCCCTAGGCACCGTTCTGCCCCCGAAACTATCCCTGGGGTCCTCTCCCTAGGCCCTGCTATCCCGGGATGAGGGATCTGGCATGGGATGGGGACCAGGGCCACGAGCCGGGCTCTCCGGAGCTGCTCTGCTACCAAATAAGGCCTCCGTCGAGCTTTTACATGCCGTTCTCGCCCGGCCGAAGTGACGTGACCTCCCTTACAAACTCTTCTGCCCTCTCCAGGCTCCGCTGGAGGGACCCCCCCCGGCCCACAGCTCCCCTGCACCACGGAGGGGGAGCAAGAGGGATGGGGGTGCCAGGAGCAGGACTCCTGACAGCCTAGAAAGGAACAGGGCTGAAGCTGGGGGCTTGTCCCTGCCTGGCAGCAGCCCGATTGACCTCCCCAGGATGGGTGCTGCTTCTCCCCCTTTTTTGGGCGGACGTGAGGTTGGAAGCTAAGCTTTAGGGAGGGGAGAGATCAGGCGCAGTAGCTGGGCAACTTCTTTCTCCTGTGCTTAAGTAAATACTCAATAGCACCAGCTCTTCCAGTCCGGGCTGGGAAAATACCTGCCCGGCCCTGGAAGAGCCTAGCTTAGAAGCAGGGGCAGCCATCGCCCTCCTAACATGTCCCCAGCAATGTCGGGGGACCCTGGCATTTCACAGCTGTCCCCCTTCAGGGTCTCCTCACACCCAGCGTGCCCCCCAGGCAGAGCTGCATTGCAAGGGCAGCGGATCCCCACAGGCGATGGCTGGGGTCCAGCAGGATCGGGGTGCCAGCACCGCACGTGTCCGCACCATCGGGAAGGGCATCCGCGGCCATCTCCCACGGCCGTGCCCGTCTGAGCCACAGCACCCACAAGGACCCAGGGGGATACTGTCTGCTCCACACCAGACCAGGAAAATCCCCTATTGTCAGAGAGCTTTGGGAAACTTTGGGAAGTTTCAGACCTCTGGAATGAAAAACTCCGGGTAGGTGCCAGCAGGAGTGCGGAGCTGCAGCGCATCCTGGCATGGGGCAGAGCCGGTGGAGCCACGCCGGAGCGGGGCAGCGGGTGAAAGGCGAGGAAGAGAGGAAGAGATCCTATCTGCTTGCTCTCACCCTCCCAAAGTCCAAATTCCCAGCTCAAGGTCACGGGCAAAACCAGGAACTTGGTGGTTGTAAAAGACAAAACCCAATCCAGTCCCCGGGGCGTGGGATTTGTCCCCTCATGGGGACAAGGGTGTTTTGTCCGTCTTTGGGGTGAGACCCACTGCAACAGAGTCACAAAGTCCGGTGGGTGCGGGGACAGACCCAGAGCCGCCCCACAAAGCATCCCGGGAGCTGGGAGTGAGGCCGCTTTGGAGCCACTCACGCCCCGGAGAGCTGCGCGTCTCCCGTGGGGCTCCCCT
>VWYK01098731.1:239888-250510 GCA_013399775.1 Semnornis frantzii
ACATGAGACGCAAGGCTGGGGAGATGGTCGTGGTCAGAGAGACACAGGGCACGAGTCTGGGACACGGACACGAGGTTGGGGGCACAGGAGAAGGTTGGGGAAACGGACGCAGTCCTGGGGACTTAAGGCACGAAGCTGGGGACTCAGGACACAGGGCTGGGGACACAGCGCACAAGGCTGGGGAGACGCAACGCAGTCCTGGGGCTGGAGAACAGAAGGGTGAGGACACAGGACACAGTCCCAGGGTCATGGCTGCAGCAGAGCTGTGGGGCAGAACTGGGGATGGTGCTGGGGACACAGGGCACAGAAGGGGGGATGCAGGAGGGGGCACCGGGGGCTGCCCGCGGTGGCAGGGAGGTGACATTAGAGCAAAAGTCCTCACCATGGTGTGCAAGCGCTGCCTGCCCCTCTGCCCTCAGCAGGATGGGGGCTGGTAGGGTTCATCACAACTCCTAGCCCCACCTGCACTCTCAGCTGACCATCCCGCACGGCCATGGGGCTGCATTTAGGCTCCCACCCCATTCCCTGCTAAACTGGGTTTTAGGTGAGCTTCTGCTGGATCTTCCACGCAG
Source organism: Semnornis frantzii (assembly GCA_013399775.1). Taxonomy (NCBI): domain Eukaryota; kingdom Metazoa; phylum Chordata; class Aves; order Piciformes; family Ramphastidae; genus Semnornis; species Semnornis frantzii. The sequence continues at coordinate 240,461 of VWYK01098731.1, forward strand.
GGGTGGACCGCAGCCCTGCCACATGGGGCTGTGGTCCCACAGGCCTGCACTCAGCTTGGAGCAGTGTGACAGAGACCTTCGGGGAAGAAGTGTTGAACCAGTGGCTGTGGCCAGAGCAGATGCTGTCTGCACACAAAACACCGGGACGCGAGGTGACACTGAGGACATCCTGCTGGTAGCAGAGGGCTTGGACCCAAGGGGCATTTAAGGTCACAGCTCGCTTCTCCACGACTCAGCAGCGAAATGGACAGCCTCGGCCCAGCCCACAGAGGGTGTCCAGCCTCCCCACAGCGCTGGTTTGCAGAGCAGAACCTCTCCTGCTGGCATTGAGATGGGAAGGAGTTGTGCCAGATGGATTTGGGGGAACGGGAAGTGGCTGGCTAAAAGGACAGGTGGCCCTGGGAAGGAACCTAAAGCGCAAGGACCCAAATCTAGTGACCCAAATCTTGCTTTGGGGTAAATACCCATCAAGAGATTGCCTTAATCTTTCACCAAGGGGAGAATAGGGTGAGGTGTGGCAGGAGAGGTTTAGGTTGGATGTTAGGAATGATTTCTTCACTGTAAGAGTGGTCAGGGATTGGAAGAGGCTGCCCAGGGAGGTGTTGGAGCCAGCATCCCTAGAGGTGTTCAAGAAATGTGCAGACATGGCACCCAGGGACACGGTTTCATGGCCATGGCAGTCTGAGGTTGATGTTTGGACTGGATGATCTTAGAGGTCTTTTCCAACCAAAACAATTCTATGATTCTGTGTTTTATCTCCCACTGTTTTCCCCCTCCACAAAAAGCTTTGGCTGATGCTGCTGGGGTGAGCTGGAGAGGCAGCAGCTAGGACAATGTTCTCAGCCCTTATTTGGACTCAGCTTTGGGGAAGAGCTGCAGTTTCCCAGCAGCCCTGGACCCCATGTTGGAATCACAAAGCCAAAAATAGTTTTTTATTTTTTGTATCCCTGCAACTGAACTTGGGGAGAAAATCTGACCAGCTCCAGTGGGTGCTGCATCACTTCTGTGCTCCCACCTGGTCCCAAATCAACCCCCTGCGTCCTGCAGCCCAGCTTGTGTGTGGGGCTCTGTTTGCTGATGTTCTCTACTCTTTCCTACAGGAATTCCTGCTCCAACAGCAATTTCCTCCTGCGCCGAGACAAAACATCGAGTTGTGGTTGCACAAGAAGGGGAAGCTGTGAACAACATCCCTAGGGAATCCTGGTAAGCGTGGATGTGTCAGAAGACCACCAGAAGAACAGCTGAGGAATGGAGGAGCTTCAGCTCTGCTCTGGATCCTTTGGGAGGGGAGCAGCAGGAGCCAGACCCTGCAGCCCTTCCCACCCCACGACCCGCATGGTTTTGGGGGTGCAGGAGCCAGACACCGTTTCCGAGCCTGGCTCTCCCCCAGCGTGGGCCCATCTCCCTCTGCTGGCAAGCCAGGGAAGAAGCTGGAGTCCAGGCTGTCCCCAAGGGATGTCCACAGTAAAAAGCGACCGTGCCACCGCCTGCGTGACCAGGGAACCCGACCCAGAAAGGAAGGCAGCCCCACCTCGGCTGGAGGGCAGGTGACACTTTATTCCCAAAGCAAAGCAGGTACAGTGAGACACCACGGATCCAAAGCTGGGATATAAATACAGGACACAAGCAAAGTGTGGGTTTGGTTTTGTTTTTTTCTCCAAAGATGTGGGAACTGGCTGCTTCCTGGGCCTCACAGGACCAGATGAAACCCACCAGAGGCAGAAGGCACTCAGCTCTTGACAGGAGTGGACGTGGCCTTCATGGTCTTCTTTAGGTGATGGTAGTTTGGCAAAATCTTCATCAGGAAGTCCAGCTGCAACGTCTGGGGCTGGAAAAAGAGGCAGGGGAAGGTCAGGGGGTGGTCCCACCGCCACCAGAGGGTGGCCAGCGGAGGCCAGGGGGTGCCAGCCACCTGCGGGCGCTCGGTCTGGACGCGGCGGAGGCAGTCGGCGCCGTAGATGACGGTGTTCTCGGGGATCACCTCGTAGGTGTTGACGTTGCAGCAGGCCCCGATGATGCAGCCGCTGGTCAGGATGACGTTCCTGCCCACGAACGCTGCCAGACAGACAGCAGTCCCCGTGAGAGCCACGGCCATGACGCGACTGCCACCAGACAGAGCATCCTACAATGCTTTCAGTTGGAAGGGACCTTAAAGATCACCTGGTTACAGCTCCCTGCCATGGGAAGGGACACCTCCCGCCAGCCCAGGTTGCTCAAGGCCTTGTTCAACCTGAACTCAATGAACATCACAAGCTCCTCAGAGGCAGGGAGCAGCTCAGCCCAGCTCCCATTAAAGCCACAACACACTGAAAATCACAGCTTTGTGATAAGCTGCAGCTTAGCCTCAGCTACAGCAAGAGAAGATCACAAAATCTTCTGTTCCCAGTTATCTACAAGAGCAAACCATCATAAAGGCCAAGAGGAAAAGCCACAACGTACCTTTGGATTCAATGACGTTGTTATCTCCCACCTTCATTGCCTGGGAATCTGTGGGTCCATGTTAAAGAAAGATGCAACGTCTGGGGATTGTTTCAGAGAACAAACCCTGAGGTCATTTTCAAACCAACACCTTGCACCTCAAACAGTCCTGGGCTGTTTAAATCCAAACAGGATTCCCCCAGGATCCCTCCTGTACCAATCCATAAGTGACAAGTATCAGATCAGGTATCTCACCACGCAGCAAGGATACAACACCCAACCTCAAACACATTGTTGGTGCCAATGACCATTGGCTTGGGCTCCACTTCCTCGGTTTCTGGTGTAATATTTTCTGGATACCTGCAAAGAGAGTGAATTCAGTTCAAGTTTTGAGCTCACAAAGACACCAGCCTGTTCAGCAGCTCTGTGCCTGAAGACACACAGATCCCATCCAAGCCAGATGAGCTGTCAGGAGGTTGAGCCTGCTTGTCCTTGCACAAGGTCCCTCATTCTCAGCACTAGGATTCTTCTCCTCTGTCAGCTGGGGAAGGGTTCACAGCATCACAGAATCACATTGGTTGAAGGGGACCTTTAAGATCACCATGTCCAGATGTTAACCTAACACAGCTGAGCCCATCACTAAACCATGTCCCTCAACACCACATCTACACATTTTCAACCCCTCAGGGATTGTGATTTTACTGCTTCCCTGGGCTTGATGACCCTTTTGGGGAAGAAACTGTTCCTAATGCTCAACCTCAACCTGCCTGGTGCAACTTGAGGTTCTTTCCCCTTGTGCTGTGACTTGTTCCTTGGGATAAGAGGTCAGAGCCACAGTGCCACAGGTACACAAATGCCAGACTTTGTTGTTTAGGTTTATTCTTTCACTTGACCTCCCCAGGGTTTCTAAACTTGTTCCTTAAAGAGCTACAAGCATAAACTGATGTTTGACAATGCTGACACGAGGATCTGTGTTGGGATAACCCCAAACCCACCAACTCTCTGCAAGCCCCAGCCCAAGACTGCCACACTGGGATCCTAAGCCAGCCCTCTATGTGTCAGGCTTAACTCTGAGGGACACCATTCCCAACCAGGCTGTGCTGGGAGGGTTACTGGTGTTGTGCTGATCGTGCTGAGCGCTGTCCTGCTTCCTACTGACCCATTGATGATGAGGGCCTGCTCCTCGATCAGGTTGCCTTCCCCGATGACGATGGGTCCCGCCTCCGCGATGATCCTGGCCTTGGGGTGGATCACGGTCCTGGGTCCTGCCGAGGGACAGCCTCGGTGTCATCCCCCCGACACCCGCAGCAGCACTCCCGCTGCTAGAGGGAACAACACGGGCACCTTACCGATGGTCACGTCCCCTCGGATCTCGCTCTCCACGCACACCACAGCCCCCGGGGCGATCTTTACGCTGCGGAAAAGGACCGAGGGGATGTAAAGGGGTAACCGGATGGGGGGGTGGGGTGTGGAACCGGTAACGGGGAGGAGGGAACTGGCTGAGGGGCGCAGGCGGGGACAAGCAGCGGGGAAGCGACCTCGCCGTGCCCCAGCGTGTGCGCAGGGAAGATCCGCGGCGCTCCGGTAGGGAGGAACCGGGACTCACCTCTTCTGCACCTTCTCCGCCATGACAGCGGGCGGGCTGCGCCTGCGCGGGGCTCAGCAGCCAGAGAGGCTTTGTGCTCTCCCTTGGACGCGGGGGAATGCCCCGTGGGCGGTTCTTCGCCCACTCAAAATCTGGCGGCAGCGTTCCCGGTGCTACCGGCCGGCGGACGGGCACTAGGACCCTGCGGGCGGTGTGCTGCCCGCCGCGCCTACTGACCCCCCCTCTCCGCTGGGCTAAGCCCTGCCCGCCGGGGACAGGCGCCGTTCTGAGCCCTCCTCCGCGAAGGGGTTCCGCAGCTTCGGGCCGGAGCTGCCTCGTACACTGAGGCCCAGCCCACGCCACTCCCTGTCGGCCGCACCCCTCGCCCGAGGACCCGACGCGGCCCAGCCCATCCCTATCCGCTTCCCGGAACTGACGGAGGAGAGGGGAGAGACGGCGGCCGGCAGCGGCCAAAACTCCTGCCCCCCGCTTTTGTTAGTGAGACAGGATCAAAACCTCAGGCAGTCCCGCGAAGTATCAACATTACTAAGAGTTACGTGCCAATGTTCCCTGGTACGAAGCCCTTTTCATCTTCATCTTTTAAATCCAGTACTGTACGAGATACTACCGCTGCGTATCCATCACAATCTGATTTACAGCCCTTAACACCTTTAGCAACTGTAAACCTGTGTGTTAATGTCTCCAACTGAAACGGACGAAGGCTGTAAAATGTAAAAGTCTTTACCCTTGCGGCACCACCACTGCTTATTTTTCCCTTAAAGCTATTTATTACCAATTGTTATTATTCCCCACCTTAACTATCTCGGAGACTTTAATAACTGATCCCCTTCAATCCAGTTCCTTACTCTCTTCTTTGTCCACCCAAAAGATACAGGTATTTTCTTTTCCAATGTTCCCTTTTTCTACAGTAAGCGCATTGATTATATCTTGCATGCAACTAAAACTAATTGTGAAGTCCTCATCTGGTCTGCTCTGTCCACCTTTCAGTTTCTTTTTAGTGGCACCAACCAACCAGTAAACATATTAAACCAGTTTCATACTTGCTGGCACTCTCCAGATTGAAATCCGTCCGTTTTTGAGCTACTTCACACAATTTCCATACCTTTCTCCATACAATTTATTTTTTATTTTACTAGCCCGACTTAAATTTCATACAGAATTCGGTCTTGATACTCCTTTAGACTCTCTGGTTCATGAGTTTTATCTGGATTCCATTTCATATCTTCTTGGGGGGGATGTAACTTAATGCTTCTGAGCCACTCTCTCCGATGCCTTATCCCAGAAACAATCCCAACAGAGCCTTTCATCTCTCCAGTTAGGATTCTAAGTCGTCATTAGAGTTTTAACAGCACCATATATGCACATACGCCAGTCCTCCCAAGCTTCAAGTGACAGCAGCCTCAGTTTGTAACTACCCCCAGCAAGTTTTGTCCGCCCTGGAGGGGTCGGGAGGGCGGCTGCCAGTGGAAAGCAGCCCTGTTCCAAATTAACTCCAAAGCCAAGGCGAGAATCTAAGCTCCGTACTACTCGATCCTCAAATCGGTCTGTCCGCACTGACCCAGCAGAAGCTCCCTGACCTGGGCTCCGTCCCCGCGTCCCAACCCACAGATCCTGCCCGGTATCTTGGATCTGGTACCGGCGCGGCTCCGGGAGCGAAAGAGGAAGCACAAGCGCAGCACAGGACCGGCGGCGGCACCTGAGGAGTTTTGAGCTTCGGCGGCGGCCGTTAACTCTATCCGCTCGCTGTCACCTGTCATCGCCACTCGCGGCGGGTGAACGAGCGCCGGCGCCCAAGCGACCGCGCAACCAGGGGCTCCGCGGAGGAAACTGCGTAGTCGAGGGGCTTGGAGGGCCGGTTAATAAAGCTGGAAAGACACAGTCTGGCAGCCCGCGTCCCCTGCTCCGCGAGTGCCCGCCGTCAGTTCTCAAGCCCCGTCCGACACGGCCGGGCCCGCCGCCGCAACGCCCCCGGGTGGCCGCACGGGGAATTTAAATAGTGGCACCTTCCCCGCACGGTGGCGCCGTCTGGCGGACACGGTGCGGCAGTGCAGCCCCCAGCACCGGCACTGGTGTTGGAGCGGGGGCATCTTTCCGTACTCTCTTTGCCTGGCGAAATCTGTGGAGTGTGTATGTGGGCTGTGGTGGTGGCGACTGGGGAAAAGGCTGTGTGCCTGCCGATGGGACACAAGCAAAATGGTGAGAAAAATGTCACTGATGCTGGAGGGCCACAGGGGGGAATCTGGGGAGCAATGGGGGGTGATGGCAAGAGGGTAAGGACCACAATGACACGTTGACAGCTTCCCATCACCCCTTTATTGAAACTGTTGTATGGTTCAGGTCTTGTCCATCACTCCAACCACTGCCACTGTCCGGGACCCGCCCGCAGGTACCTGGAGTTCCTATGGAGAGAGGAGAGAGGTCTGAAGTCTCAGTGGCTGTCTGCATCAAGGGGTCTCCATCACCTGGGGATCTGCTGTCCCCTTCCAGCCCCACACACCTTCATGCGATGCCTGTCTCCAGCACGTCCTCACTTTTGGGAGCTACATTCTTGTTTAACGTCTCCATCTCTTCTGCCTTTCTCTTCCTGCGCTGCTTCCGACAGTGGCTGGAGGGTGGGGTGATAATTAAATTCTCCTCAGAACAAAGGAGAATCCACCCTGCAGAAGCTCTAGATGGTTTCCAGCCCTGAAGCAATGATCCATGCGCCTCCCGGCACCCACACAGGCCATGCCCCACCTGAGAAGGTCAGCTTAAATTCAACCTGCCCAAAGCTGGTGGAGATGAGCAGGATTCACTCCCAATCCAGGGCTGCCCCTTCCCACCCCTCACCCTGTCTCACTCTCTCCACATACTGGCTGCAAATGCAGGCGAAGACGATGAGGACGATGAGGGCGACAATGGCAGCAATCACTGAGATGATCACAATTTGGCCCTGGTCACCTCGTAGGTAGAAGATGTCCACCCTCTCGCAGCGAGCCCCTGTGTAGCCTTGTTCACACCTGCCCCGTGGCACAGGGAGTGTCCAAAAAACCACCGCGGTGCCCATGCCCCCCATCCTCCTGGGAGGATGGGCATGGCATCCCCAGCCTTGTGCCACCATGTCCCCTCCAGTGGTGGCTTACACGCAAGCTGGCGTATCCTCAACCACGAGGAAACGACATCTCCCTTTGACACAGTAGTGCTTGTACTCCTCCGGGCACCGAGAGAAGTGTCCCTGCCGCCTCAGCTGCGTAACGTTCCCTGGGGGAGACAAGAACAGAGATCCGCCACCCCCCGAAGGGTTACAGCTCCGCCCGGAGGCAGAGGAATCCCAGAGCTGGTTCCTCTCCACGGCAGGCCATGCTGAGCCACCAGCATGTGTATCCTTGGTGTGGAGTTCCAGCTGGGTGGATGCCACATGGCTATCCTAGACAGAACGCTCTGCCTATCGCCTGTCCTGGTCCTCTCCCCTGCACCGAGCTCTCGTCCAACCCCCTCAGGTCCCTGCAGCATCCTTACCTGTGCAGCCCTCAGCTGTGCCACAGGCAAGCCCCTCTGTGCCATGGCCTGTGGTGACATTGGCATCGGCGCTCACGCCGCTGAGAACTGCCAGGCCTGAAAGCACAGCAGAGGTGGCTCAGAGCCCAGCCACAATCCCAGCATCACCACCACCACCATCACCGCCTGTCTCCCAGCCCTCACATCAGGGAGGAGACCAGTAAAGTGCTCCACAGCTGTGCCCGTGCCCCCCCCCCGCCTTCCCTGGAAGCATCAGCTTTTCCCCAGGCGGAAGGAGAAGGGAAAGCTGGACCCCACCCGCCTTCTCCACCCACTCACACCCCAGCACAGGAGCCTGGGAGGCAGTGGGGTGGGTTCTGGGGGGCATAGCTCTGCCTGAAGGCAGCCAGCAGCCCCTTTCCCTGGGGAGGCGACAGCGAGGTCCTGCTCACTGCGTTGTCCTTTTGGAAGAGTCTGTTTTTTGGGGTGACCAAGCAATGCACCAGCTGGGGAATGGGCAGCACTGCAGCTCAGCACCCACCGCAGCCCAGCTGCTTCCCGTGAGCAAGTGCCAACTCCCCATTGCGAAGCTGCTCACTGCTGCACCAGATTACGGGATGCCCAGCATGAGCCAAGCTGCAAACAGGGCGATCACGCTGGCTGTAGCCGTGGGACGAAGCTGAGCGCTGGCACAGCCCCGTCGCGTCACGGCGGCGGTAACCGGATCGCTGGCATACCAGCACTGACTCAGCACGGCCAGCCCTGCTGCCAGCCCAGCCCTCCCCGGCGATTGACCCTGCTGCACTGGCACCCCGGGGAGCGGGAGCAGGTCCTGCCTGATGGGGCAGGGTGCTGGGTGGCTCCCATGAGGGTGGAACGCTGAGACGAGGGCTGTATCCCATCCCAGTGGGTGACTTTATAGCTCGGCCATGCCAAGGCCTCCATGAGAGGTGGAATTTGGGCAGCTCAGCCCGGGCAGCATCATCCTCTGGTACCTGTTTTTCCATCCAGCCCTTTAGCACCCTGGCAGCAGCAGGAGGGTTGCCTGGCCAAGCCTCCAGTGTCCCCCTGTCCCATGGCAGTGAGTGCCCAGCATGCACGTCCCTGCTGGCTATATATAGGCACCACTGCACTAACAACATGCAACAAGACTGGGGCAGAGCCTCCAGCAGGGCTTCCCCACCAGCGAGCATCCCCTCCCCATCTCAGGCTGGGGGGAGATGGAGCCCACCACTGAGTTTGGCCCACCCAGTGGGGTGTGAGATGCTGGGGAGAGCCAGGGGATGAGGCATGGGACAGCTGCCCACCAGGAACCATCTGTGTGTGGCAGTGCAGGGCGAGAGGCTGACTTCACCTCAGTGACCAAGTTCACAGCTCAGCACAGAAAGGTCCCCACCAAGACGAGATCCCCACCCTTATTGCAACCAGATGCAGAACTTTGGCATCCTCCAGGCTGGCAGCCCCTTGACNAAACAACCTCATCTCTTTGATGCATGGCGAGCCTGTCTCTGCTATCTCTGGTTGCACCCTTCCCTGAGCAGCCAGAGATAAGCCAGGGCAGCATCCCAAACACAGGATTGTTTTGCCATAACACCCTCCACGCTCCCCTGGGAAAGCCCAAATTGCAGGAAAGCAATCACCCAGGCATTGCCTTGCTCTGATGGGCACCTCAGCCCCAAACCGGGTCAGCCACCTTTGATTTCCTCCTGCCAGCACAGGTTGGTCAGGTTTTGCGGAGCCATCTCGTCAGCCCTGCCGAAGGGCCAAACCCAAACTGCTCCCGGTGCCAGGGACAGCTCCCCCGAAACCCCAGGGCTGGCACTGTGCACCCGGGAGAGTATCGCCAAACCCAGCTGATGTTCAGCCCTACCCAGAGTTATCTCCTGCCAGCCCTGAGCAGGCTTCCCACACACATGAGGACTGTCTCCGGGACGCTCACACATTTCCTAAATGGGTCCCCTCATACTCCCCAGCCCTGACACTGCTAAAGATGGAGAAATTCAGGAGTTCAGGTATCCATGAGCAGTGTCCCATCAACAGGTGGGGAAAACATCCCAGTTCCACTTCAGGGTCCTGTCAAGACCCCCTAGCCCAATTCTGGTCCCAAGGGATTCAAAGATTCACAGCCAAGATGGGGTGAGCACTGGGATGGGATGATGGTGAGTACTGGGACAGGAAATGGGGGCACAGGCATGGGTGCAGGGAAGCATTGGGGAGAACAGGGACAGGACTTGGTAAAAGCCCAGGCTGGACAGGAGGGAAGGACTGAAGCGAGATTGTTCAGGGGACACAGGGAAGTTACAGGGATAGGACTGGAGAAAGATGAGGGTGAGCATGGCAAACGCTGGGATGGGACTTGGGGAGCAGCGTGACGAGTGGGGTGGGATGGATTGAGATAGGGGGGAGTGGGATAAAGAGGAGCAGCTGGATGGGACTGGGGCAGCAGCGGGACGGGGTAGGATAGCACCGGGACAGGCACGGGGGAGCACCGAAACGGCACCGAGAGGCAGGAGGCAGGTGGAGAATCACCAGCGTGGAACTGGGAAGCA
>VWYK01098731.1:253994-296128 GCA_013399775.1 Semnornis frantzii
CCCACCCCCCACTCCCAGCACCAGCAGGGCTGAGTGAGAGGGGTTTCGCCCTCTTCTTCCTCACCCCTTGCCCGGCAGGGTCCCCGCAGGCAGGGGACAGGAGGACAACTTCAGGGTACAACCAGCATCTCCCCTCAAGCCTCGCAGCCCCTTCCCAGCATCTTTGCGGCTTTCAAGGAGCTTTTATTACTCGTCCTGGCCATGGCTAGAGAGGTTTCTGCACACCCGGGGGTTTTCCTCGACCGGCTAAAGGCATCTCCCCTCCATCTGCCCCCCTCCCTCAACAACATCAACCTCCCCCTCCTACAGAAACACCAAAGTGACATCACTGAAGCCAGCCAGGGGAGGCAGCTCATTCCCAGCTGGTGTGACAGCGAGCACTTTCAAATGACAGGTTCTGCATCGGTCTGAGCTGGGGTTTGATAAACAGCACCGAGAGCTGTCTGCTCAGGGCCATGACAAACGCTCTTGCATAACCGAGTGGCAGGGAGGCGGCAGGGAGAGGCACGTCGGGCAGAGCCGGCACCGAGCGGCTGAGGCTGCCTCAGCCGGGGGGCTCCCTGCAAAAACCCCCCAGACATCTCCCCGAACAGCAGCTGAGGAGGCTATGTCTGCAGCAGCTCCATCGCCCCGGACAACGTCACCTTGTGGGAGATGTTCCCCTGTGAGGTGACCTCACTGCTGCAAGGGGAGGGAGGGTTGATTAAAGCCTTCTCCTCGCCAAGGGGAGTTTGCCAATGAGCTCTTGGTTCTTCACTTTCCCAGCGAGTGCATTTGGGAGGGATGGGGATCCACAGATTGCGTCGGGTTGGAAGAGACCCTCGAAGGTCATCTTATCCGACCCCCCTGCAGTCAGCAGGGACACCTCCTGCTACAGCAGGCTGCCCAGGGTCACGCTGAGTCTGATCTTGAATGTCTCCAGGGGCAGGGCCTCAAGCACATCCCTGGGATGAATCTATATTTTGCTCCACGAGGATGCCAGGAATGCAGTTCACCTCCGTCACCGTCTTCTGCCTGGCCACCCATTTGCAAGTGACCAGCCTCTGCCGGCAGCCAGCCCACAGCCACTTGGGGGCCGGGAGGCGGGTTTTTCCCAGCACTCAGGTCAAACCCAAAGCTGTTCCCACGACCATCCCTCTCTGAAGCACCAAGGCCAGCAAGGCTTGGCAGAGGAATAGGGGAAAATTTCCCTGGAGTACAGTCCTGTGCCTCTCAGACTGCTCCCAAGCACCCCCAAAGCCCTGAATCTTGCTGTCCCCATAGAAGTAATACTTAAAAAAATATATATCAGGCATGAGAAAGCAAAAGGCATGATTTAAACATGCTTCAAGCTCATTCCTCAGGACTTAGTGGTAGCAAGGATGTCACTGGGCAGGAGGAAAGTACGACTGGGCTTTGCCTGGCCACATAATTAAATAAGAGCATCTTGCACAAGGAAGTTTTTATCCTGTTATTAGTCCTTCTCTGGATGCAAATCCAAACACGCTCTGTTTTCCTGACATGCCCAACCCCATACAAGTGGTTGGTGCACCCCCAAGCCCACTTCCCCCTTCAGCAATTCACCCTGCCAGCAGCTGAGATGTTTGAAAGGATCTGTAAGAGGCAGGTTTTTGCTTGAAAGGCTTTGGGTGCTTCTACAAGATGCTTCTGGGGAGTAGAAAAGCTGCTCTGGAGGTGTGTGTGTGTGTGTGTGTGTGTTGTCTCACAGCCTGGCACCATCACCTGCTCTGAGCTGCCACGGAGGAGATGAAACTCTGAGCACTCCTGGCTCCACTCCACCACACGTGAGCTGAAGGACAGGGGAGATGAGGATGTACTCCTCCTCCCACCCAATCCAAATGAGCAACAACTTCAGCCTCTAACACCCAAAGATGTTAAAAAAATCCTGTTCTGAACCAAATCGCTTCCCCTCCTGGGGAAGGCAGGAATGAAGCTGATGCATCTCAAAAGCTGCTCCTAGAAGCAGCAATTAGCAACTGGCCAGCAGAATTAGTTAGCTGGTGAGTTGCCACTTGGGCTGAGCTGCTGCTTGCAGCACATCCGGCTGGCTCCAGAGCCATACTCAAGATGGGAAAGTGAATCATGAGGGGTTGGTTTGATTGAAACCTGTAGCATGAAAGATCTGGAAGTATCTTGTGTTAAAATCAAGCAGAAATCACTTCAGAGAGCCCTAGTGCTGTCAACCTCTGCTCTTTATGAGGGCAAAGCTCACACCAACAGGAGCTCCCACACTGTGGGCTGAAGCCACCAGGTGAGATGACAGCCTGCCAACATCCCCCAAGGAGGACACAGGGCCCTGCCAGCCAGAGGTTCTCCAGGAACTTGGAGGCTTGCCATCACTGATCTTCATCAGCCTCCTCTGGCTGCAGCTCAGTGGCCACAGGTTGCTTTGTCATTCAGGAGGAAAACCTCAAAGACCTTCTCTTCACCTTCTTTTCCCCTCCAATTTCCTTGTGACTTGAGGACCAAGGGTTTCACGAATTGAAAACGAAACAGCACAGTGCTGGGGAGAGGGTGTTTTCTTTGCACAAAGGGCCACCCACTTCTGCAGCTGCTGTCATGGGTGGCTCTGTTGGGCAACCACCAGCCCTTGCTTTGGGCTTTGGACTTTGGACTTTAGGGCAGATTGGTACCTGGGGAGGAGTTGGACCTGCCCCAGGTAAGGAAGGAGCTGGTCACAAGGACTGTGCAGCATGCAGGGAACTATTTTTATTTCATTTTTAGCTGGGTAGAGCATAGACTACATGGTGATGAGGCTGTCTGCCTGGTTCTTCAGGAGCCATTTGCTTACAGTAGGCTTCCCCAGGGTCTGAAAAAGCTGTAAGAGCAAGTCAGGCCCCACGTTAGCTCCTTCTCCCATGCAATAGCCTGGAGAAGAGCAGCTGCAGCTCCCAAGCCAGGCCATGACCCACTAGCTAATGAAGATCTCCCTCAGAGCCTCTCCTTGCCAACTCACTCAAAGCACCCAGGTTGAGGTGTTTGCTCTTGCCTTTTGCAAAGAGACATCTAACAGAGATGCTGGTACAGCCCAAACATCCAAGGAGCAGGCCACTGGTGACTTTGCTCAGCAGCAACTCCTCAGCGTCCTCAAGGAGGGCTGCCAAGAGACATCACCAAAGTGCCCCTGCTAGCTGCATGTTTGGGACAGCTTCCCCCCGAGGGATGTGGCCTCTGGATGGTGAGGGACATGTGGAGACAGCACACTGGCTCCCATTGTGTAGCTGTTTCTCTTAGCTACAGAAAGTTTCATGCTTTGGAGCAATTAGACCTAAACCACTTAATGACTACGCAGCAGAAGGAAACGAATTGCGCAGGAAGCCAGCTCAGCTCTCCACTACATCAGAGCAACTGCAGATTCATCTGACCTGATGGCCTTGACTTCTTTCTGCAGCTTTGTTTTTTACCTTGATAATGTTGATGCTTCTTGGCTGTCCCACTTGGGTTCTTCCTCCTCTGGTTTTATACCATGACCGACAGCCCCTGGCCTTGGAAAGAGAGGTGATGCAGCAGGAGCTGAGCGGGCAGCGAGGAAGCAGCACATCATCCAGGGCTGCTCCTGCTAGTGTTACAGGGCACCAACACACATCTGCAGTGCTGTTGCTTTGCTACAGACCTGGAGAGCCACTATGCTGGCCCTGGTTTATTCATTGAGGTTCAACAGCAGCCAGAGATGTCCAAGAGTTACCATTTCACAGTGTCAGCCCAGCTGGGTGCTACCTCTGGGGTAGCATGAAGGGTTTGCTGGGTCTGAGACAGAGCTTAGATCCTGCAGAGCTGCTAGGGACAAAAAGGCAGGGCTCTGCAACAGTGGCCTGAAAGAACAGACACAGAAACACAAGTTCAAAGTCTTTGCATCCTCCTGTTCCTTCTCCCATCTCAGTGCAAAGCTGAGTCAGCCCCTTGCTGACTGCAGATGGGCCTCTCCAACAAGAGAGGAGGAGAATGATCACCAGCAAAGACCAAGTTACAAGGTGACAGAAGAAGGTGAGGCAAGATCCAGTGCTGAACAACTTGAAGGACAAGTTGAACCCAAAGCAAACCCCAGTTTTGTTTAATGATAGCCACCACGAGGAGATCTTTTGCCATCTACAGCTAGATGCTGACAGTTGTACAGCTGGGAAGGAACTGCGGGTCCTTCAATGAAAGCTACACCTGAGCATCAGCAAGGGAGGGAGGGACCTGCAAGAAAACCAGCACGAGGGATGGAAATCCCCAGCCACAGAAACCAAAAGCAAGCCATTGAGGTCACAAACAGGAAGCTCCTGGCTTCTGTTTAAAGAGGAATTGTTTTATTGCTCTGCATCAGTTAACCTGGTCACAAACCACATGCTGCAGGGCCAGCAGAGTCAGGGCTCCTCTGTCATCATAACTTGGTGACAAGCAGCTTAACGCAGGCCATGCAGAAGGTCAGGGAAGATTTTGCACCACTCAACACATCACCCAGAGTGAGCCACACCAGCTTGTCTTAGATTTTAGGGTCCAGTTGCTCCTCTAAATAAAGCTAAAAGCAGAAGTGACCCTAATGTGGATGTTTTCCCTCACTGGCACCACCACCTGCAACCAAACATCCACTGGATTTTTTTCCCCCACACCCTCAGCAATGCTACACAGAGAGGACATAGCTCTAGCCACCAGCTTTTATGTCTGAGCCCCCAGCTGTGCTAACAGCCCCTGGACACCCCAGTGTGCCTCACTAGGGACTCGTGTGCCCACTGGGTGTGCTCAGGTATGGTGGGGGCATAGTGGAGGCCTTCTGAGCCCGTGCTGGTCTGGTTTTGTTTTGTGGTGGTGTTCTGATGCTTCTCCTTGTTGTTTCTTCTGCTGACCCTGAAACTTCATTGTATCCTCTTGTCTTAAGCAGAGGATGGGGCTGTGCCATCGTTGCCTGCTCTGGGTAGGTCTGATGGGCATCCAGTGAGGTTACTCTGGACTTTTGTTTCAGTATGGTCATGCTCCTATGCTTTTGGTGGTTCCTGTCCCAGAAGCAGCTGTTGGGCTAGCCTGGAAAGTGGTGCCCAGCCTCACTGCTGTTGGGCACCCCAGTGCTGTGGGTGCCCGACAGAGCTGTTAGTTGCAGTGGATGCTGCTTCTGGTGCTCTGAATCTTTCTCAGAAGGGATGGGCAGATTCCTGGAGTGAGTACTGCCAGGAGAAGCTGCTGGGAGGGAGAAGAAATCATATTACTACTGCAGAAACTCATTATCTCTGGGGCTTTGACTGCCAGAGGAGCATCACCCACTGCAGCTGGGGTTGTGGGTGCCTTGGTTAATTCGGGCTGAGAGCAGGCATGTGTTGTGTTGATGAGGTCATGTGGACCTTCTGGTAGTTACATCAGATGTGATGAGTCACGAAGAGAAGCTTGTTAAAAGCTCCATCTCTGCCTTATCAGTGGCTGTTTGTTTGCTGTGGCATAGCTGCTCCATCTGATGTCATTCACTGGGGCTGGAGATGTTCTCTTGTCTTTTTTTATGCTGCTTTTCAGCTGGCAGCACAATTTCAAAGCTTGCTGTGATTGCTTCTGGAGTGCCTGAGAGAGACACTGCTGGAGAGCCTGCCAGCCCAGCTCAGGCAGCTGCTTCCCAAGCACAGCACAGGAAGCTTCCAGCTTCTGCAGGGCTGAGAGACCTCCACTTCTGTGTGGCTTACAGAAGCCAGGAGAAGAGCATGCGGAGAAGAGAATGAAGTGGATGGTTCATTCCTTGAGCTGGCGTGTCAGCAGGGTTAACAAGGACAAGATGTTTGAGTCATAGGGATTTAGCTTTTTCTCCTCTTGGCTCTTTTCCATGCTCCTTGGGTAGGTCATTTTGCCTTCCCTAGCTCGTGTGGGGCTGTGAAGTGTGACACTGCTTCTTTCTGAGGCAGTTACCTCGTCCTGGCAGTCCCCTGCCTGTCTCTGAGCCAGATTCCAGCGGGGTGGTCAACTGCCTTAAGTGCCTTAGATGAGCGAATTCCTTCGGGGCTGAACTATGTTTGGCATCCTTTGACAGTGAACGTCCTTCAGGCTCTCTGGAAACCTCTGCTCAAGGGGGCTTTTAGCCTTTGAGGTCATCTGGCCCTGAGGAAGTCTCATAGTGGTAGTTTTGTCCCTTGCCTCGATGCTCTCCTCTGGTCCCTCCTTGCAGCTGCAGTTCCTACAGAACAGGCTCTGGAGAAACAAGGACACCCCCACCTTGGCTTTTCTGTGCCCATTCAGATTTGTTGGTAGAGGTCTGGCCTTGCAAACAAGCTGTGTGCTCTCCTGAATGCCCAGCTGCCCAGTGCCAGGCTATCCATGACCCATGAGAACATGTGGGTCCATCAGCCCAGGGCTTCCTTGGCCAGATCCTTCTTGTTGCTTCACCCTGCCCGACTCGAGAAGCAGCTTGCATTGCCTCTGGAGTCCCAGTGGGGCTTTTCTGGCAGTGCAAAGGGCCAGGAAGGGTGTTGTGGACCCCGGGGCAGCTGCTGGGTCCCAGGTAACCTGATGGAGAATGATGGCCTGAGGGAATAAGAGGGCTGGCAAAGGCAGAGATTAATGCAGCACTGGTGGACTGGCAGCCAAAGCTTGGCTGGCAGTGGCCATGCAGGAGCAGGAGATGAGGACAAGCAGGGCTGGGCTGAGCTGAGCAGTGCTGCCTTCAGCCATGCTGGCTCTCCTGGGAGAGATCTCTGTGACTTGTGACCTTCTTGGCTGGGAGTGCTCAGACAGCAGCCAGTGCTTGTTCCTGCAGCCAGCTTTGGCTCACCCTCTGGATTTATACCCCTTGGATCTTATCAGAAGCTCCCTGACTCACCCTGGCCAGCAGCTCTGCAGCTTTCTGAGGGCCCTTCCGTTTGACTTGGAAGTTCAAGCAGATCCTGAGGTTTCAGGGTGCTTTGGGAAGCTAGGCAGGAGGAGGTAGGGTGTCTGGGTGCTGTCCTGCTGCCATGGCTGGGCTGGGTGCTGAGCCAGGGGCCTTATTTGGCAATCAGACTCCAGCTTGTCATCCACCTCCTCTCCCTTACCCTAAGGTCTGCCAGCCTCCTGCCTCACATCAGAGCTAATACAGCAATATTACTTGCTAAAACTTTACCCACATTAAATGTGTATCTTCTCTGGAGGAAATACAGTGATGCATGTTTTACTAGTGCCTAGAACAATGGGATGAGGTCTTGAACTAACTAACACTGGAGTGTGGCTGACTGTTCCTCTCTGAAGGCAGAAATGACCAGGGAATAGCCAGCCCTGCTCTGGGAATCAGAGCAGTCCAGCCTAAGGAAAGATCAGCCTGAGATGTGATACCACATGTGGCTGAGGGCTGAATACTCTGCTTGCAAAAGCAACTCCTCTAAGTATCTGAGTTACGCAGACCTCAATCTAGGCCTGTAATATGGAAATCCATCTCTCCTGAATTTCTGATTTTGATTCCTGCTAACAGCCTGAGGAAGGTGAAGGCTCAGAGGCATCTCCCAAATGCCCATCCCTGGGAGAAGAGCACCCATGGCCTCAATCCTAGCCCCCAGACCTTTCTGCTTGGGAAGCAGGATCCATCACAGCAAAATCTTGGTTGGACTTGATGATCTCAAAGGTCTCTTCCAACCACAACAGTTCTATAGCTCTGGCTACAGTGCCAGGAGAAAAAGAAAATGGGGTTAAGTGTGCCAGGGACTTGTGCTTCCACTTGCCATGGGCTCTAGCAGAAGCCATGCCCCAGAGCTGTCTTTAAATCCTTGGCCAAGGCTATGTTTGAGGTTTCTAGACAGAAGATGGCTTTGTGAGAGGTGTGCTACATACCCAGTGCTGCAGTGAGCTGAGGGCCCTTGGCTGAGATGTCCTTTCTGCTGTCCTCTGAAGGTGTGCAGGTTGAGTGAAACTGTATGAGACACCTGCAGCCTTCTGTTTGCACTGATGGCTGAGAACACCCAAACCCATGGCTTAGTGAGTCCCTACTCTGTGGTGCTGCATCCTACCATCCCTACACTCCAACTGTTTCCACCTCTCCTCCAGCATGAGATGCTGACTGTGGCTGGGATGCTCTTCTGGCTGCTGAGCAGTGAGGCACCCCACACTGCACAGCCTCTGACACCTGAGTCCTTCCCACACCACTGTCCCCTGGTGCAGCTCTGTGTGCAGTGGGAGTTGCACACTGAGCTGGCAACAGGTCCATTCCCTCCACTACACCTATAGTGCAGTTTGGGTCCTTCCTCGCTACCTTGGGTGTCACCTGCACGAGTGGCTTTTCTGTCTGACTTTGCAGGAGGACACACAGCAGGTTTGGCTGTGGTGGTTGACAACATCTCCTTGGAGGGCGGCTTGGTGATGGGGAGAAGACCCTTATGTGCTCACCAGGAATGTCCAGCCTTGGATGATCAGAGAATCAGCCAGGTTGGAGGAGCCCTCCAAGCTCACCCAGTCCAACCTAGCACCCAGCCCCAGCCAATCAACCAGACCATGGCACTAAGTGCCCCATCCAGGCTTTGCTTGAACATCTCCAGGGACAGCAACTCCACCACCTCCCTGGGCAGCCCATTCCAATGCCAATCACTCTCTCTGCCAAGAACTTCCTCCTAACATCCAGCCTAGACCTCCCCTGGCACAGCTTGAGACTGTGTCCCCTTGTTCTGTTGCTGGGTGCCTGAGAGCAGAGCCCAACCCCAGCTGGCTACAACCTCCCTTCAGGTAGCTGCAGAAAGCAATGAGGTCTGCCCTGAGCCTCCTCTTCTGCAGGCTGCACACCCCCAGCTCTCAGCCTCTCCTCACAGGGCTGTGCCCCAGGCCCCTTTCCAGCCTTGGTGCCCTTCTCTGGACACCTTGCAGCACCTCAACCTCTCTCTTGAATTGAGGGGCCCAGAACTGGACACAGCACTCAAGGTGTGTCCTGAGCAGTGCTGAGCACAGGGGCAGAATAACCTCCCTGCTCCTGCTGCCCACACTGCTCCTGAGCCAGGCCAGGATGCCATTGGCTCTGCTGCCCACCTGGGCACACTGTTGGCTCATGTTCAGATCTGCAAGCTCCTGCTCACAAAGAGCTACCATGAGAGTTGTCTGTGCTGCTGTTTCTCGTTTAGAAAAGATCCAAGCTTCTGTCTCTGGACCCTGTTTGGCTTCAGGGTCCCACAAAATTAACCTTTCAGTGGTTTTTTTATCCTTCAAACTCATAATTAGTTCATTGGAGCTTGCTGCCACCAGAGCAAGGTTTCCCTCTTCCCAGTGCTGGGTTTGGGATGGTCTGGGAGTGTAAATAAGTGGAAACCTGGGAATGCAAATCCCTCCTGATGTTGGCACAATCTTCTTAGCTCAGCCATGCTGGTGGAGCTTCCAGTGCTGCCCCAGTGCTGAGTTTAGCCCTGTAGAGTAGAAAAGGGGTGGGAATGGGGGTAAAAAAAAAGCCCCAGGAGTCTGCTGGTGAGGACAGAGGGGAAAAATGACTCATCTTGATGCTAAGGAATGGAGACAAATGAATGCAGAAGGAGACGAGGGGAGAGGAGAAAGAAGTGTTTTGTGCTATTGCCGCCAGCTGCAGGGTGGCTGCTGCTGCTGAGGAGCTCACTGCTCTTCTGGGAAGATGGAGGAGCTGCTTGGGGGATCTCAGTCTCAGGGAAAAGCAGGTCTGAACCATGCTGGGGCAGCTGGTCTGGTTTAAAGCTCACCCTTGGCTATGCAGAGATTTCCCAGCTTTTTGTTTTCAGGTGGCTCTCAGCATTCTAAAACCTATGAACTTCCTTACAGCTCCATTCCTGATCCCTTCAGCAGTCACACAAGGCCCACATTCCCCCAAGGGTTTCCCTCTCGTTAATACTTCTTTGTCTCACTTCCAGGGCTGGGTGATGACTTCACAGTATCCCCCCTTGCTCCCACCAGCCCTCCCTTTTCCTCTGAGGGGATCCTAGATGTGCCAGTCTCTAAGGATGCTGCAGTCCCCACACCAGCTCCTGGGCAGCCCTTGTTGTCCATGTCCACAGGACCTGCTGAAGATAGGATGTCCTCTGGGCCGTTGGAGGGGGATGACCACAATGCCACCTCCACAGCTGCACTGCCCCCCACTCCTGTCCCTTTTACCACGAGCTCCATCACCACAGCAGACAGCCCATCTGTAGCCTCCACCCCCAGCTTGATGCCATCCACCTCGGAGACAACCCCAGACCTTTGGACAGCAAATACTGCCAGCTTGACAAGGGGCACCACAGATCTGGGGGCAGCTCCCAGCCCCCCGGGTGTACCTGCATCACCCTCCTCCTCCCTGCCCTCTGCTGACCTGTACTCATCCCCTGGGACCTTCTCATCCCCAACACCTGTCCTCACGAACCCCAGCGCCACCCAGACGCCAGTGCTGGCCAAGAATGTCCCTTCTGTGGGGACAATGGCTCTGGCCTCGAGCCTGGCCACGGAGCCAAAGTTCCCCCCAGTGACTGTGATGAGCTCCACTGCAGCTGAAGCCACAGCCAACAGCAAAACCACCCTGCCCACTGGAGTCATCATGGAAGAGGTCCCACGGGCCCTGAGCACAGGTGAGGACCACCCCCCCCTATCTGCATGTATAAAGTCAACCTCAAGGTGCTTAGACAAGAGGGGCAGGACACCCCCCCCCCACACACCTCAGTTGGAAAGGAAGAGATGGGCAACCTTCTGAGTGCAGCATTCAGCAAAAGCTGAGCTTTCCTCAAGGAGCTTGTGGCACCTGCTCCACCAGTGCAGACAAAGAGTTGTAGGCACCAAACCTCAGTGGCTGGGAGATGTGAATGAAAACCTCAGCCACAGATGTGACTGGAAACACTGAAGGGTGAGAGGAAACAAGTACCTGGCCAGGGGGAGCAGCCTGGGTTAGGAAGGTGTCAGGTTTTGTTCTCCCTCCTGGAGACCTCACTAAGCTGACACTAGCTCTCACTTGTCTTCTCCTGCAAGCTCAAATAGCTTCCGGTGCTTCGTAAGGTCAGGAAATGGGAGGTTCTGGACCACTTTCTAGCCTTAGCTCACCACTAAATGGTGCTGGGAGGAGCCTGAAGGTGTGGGTGCATGGCCATGAAGCAAAGCTCAGGTTGGGTCTCATCCTAAATCCCCCTGCCCTGTGAAAGTACAGGGGTACCCAGCAGCCTTCACGTGGGAGCTTTTGGGAGCAGTGAGGGAAAGTTCCCCTCCACCAGAGATGGCTTAGCAAAGGTGTGCTGGGGGCAGCTGGGGTGTGGGGTGGGTGCTGTGGGGATGGGGACCGAACACTGCCCTTTCTGATGGACTCTCCACAGGGAGCATCGTGGCCATAACCATGACAGTCATCGTGGTGGTGGTGCTGGTTTTTGGAGCAGCAGCGTACCTCAAAATCAGGTAAGGCTGTTTTGGGGTGCTTGCCTGGGGGGATGCTTTAGCTCTGGACCCTCCTCTGAGGTTGAAGCCCCTCTTAGGTGTTACTGTGGGGCAAAGCCCTGGGCAGGGCAGCACAGTGGAGGGCAGCCTCTTGTCCCAGCATGGCTGCATTTTCCACCACGCCTTTCTGGCAAGAGCTGTTTTTCTTCCTCACTTTTAGAGCAGCCTCCCTCAGCTGCTGGAGATGCTGCTCAGCACAGTCATAACCAGCAATTATGCCCAGGGCAAGCTGCTGCCACGGGGCTCGCCATGACTTAGACAATAAACAGCAGCACTGAAGCAGCTGGAATGAGGCTCGGCTGACAGCTGAGGCCAGCAAAGGTCTTTTTAACTCTCCAGTATGTCTCAGTCTGGTTCCACTGAGGCAAAATCCTGCCCGGGCTATATTGTGTCCTGGTGTTGCCTGCTAAGATATCCCAAAGCATGACTTAGTGAAGACTTGCATGGGTTTGTTTTGTCACCCTAGAGTAGAATAAGTGCTGAGCCGCTCCAACTGGTGACACTGTCTGGTTTGCTTTCCCCTGCCAGGCACTCCTCCTACGGCAGGCTTCTGGATGACCACGACTATGGCTCCTGGGGCAACTACAACAACCCTCTTTATGATGACTCCTAGCAGGGATGATGAGAAAAATAATCAAATCCTTAATTTATAAATGCTTCAGTGGCAGAGCATCCACTGGTGAGGATATGCCCAGGCAGCAGCTGCTGCTGAGGGCTGGGTGGTGGTGGGTCCAGCAGGTGAGAGGCAGCTGGAGGGTGGGTGGGAGTGTGGCACCCACAATAAACTTGAATTTTGGCCTTTGTGTAGGAAACTGCTCCCCAGGACACATCGGCTGCTTGCTTCCTAGGCAAGGGAACCCAAACACCATGGGGGAAGGGGATGGAGGAGGCAAAGGGAGAGGGCTCAGTGTCAGCCAGCATCATGGCATCCTCTGAAAGGCTGATGCTCCAGGGCCTGGGGGGACACGGGGGGCTTGCTCAGCAAGAGGCAGCAGTGGGCAGGGGTCTCCTGTCTCATAGAATTGCTTAAGTCAGAAGAGACCCTTAAGATGGACTCAAGCTGTAAGGTCGCCGCTAAGCCATGTCCCTCAGCACCACATCTATCTGGCTTTAAAGTCCCTCCAGGGGTGGGGACACCAGCACTGCCCTGGGCAGGCTGGACCAAGGCTTGACAACAATTTTCGTGAGGAAAGTTTTCTTAATAACCAGCCCAAACTTCCCCTGGTGCAACCTGAGGCCATTTCCTCTTACTTGCTCCTTGGAAGGGACTGACCACAACGTGGCTCCAACCTACTTCATGAAGCTGTAGAGATCCAGAAGGTCTCTTCTCAGCCTCCTCATCCACATTTCCTTGCTTGACCACTTCTGTCTCCAACTAAAGCCCCTGCCAATGAAAACCAAAGCCCCAGCCTGCACAGCCCTGATAAATAGGTCAGCATTGAATGGTGCTTAAAGGGTTTGGGCCATGCCACTAAGCCTCCAGAACTGGTCACTGTCACCCTGGGGTTGTGGATTGGCTGCTTCCGGCAGACTGTCAGCAAGATGGTGACATGACAGAGGTCCTGGAGGAAGCACCCCTGTGCAGGTAGGAATCACTCAGGGATTGGCACAGGCTGCCCAGAGAGGTGATGGAGTCCCCATCCCTAGAGGTGTTCAAGAAACCTGTGGCCATAGCACTTGGGGACAGGGTTTGATGACCATGGTGGTGTGGGATCAGTGGTTGGACTGGATGATCTTAGAGATCTTTTCCAAACCAAACAATTCCATGGTTCTCTAGTCTGCAGCATTTGCTGTCCCTGCTCTTAATTACAGGCTCTTTTCTTGTGTGGAGAGGCTCATCGAGGTGTCCTCTGAGACACCTCTCTGCTGAATCCCTGAAGCGTGCAGGGCATCTGTGGCTATAGGGAGGGCAAGCAAGGAGCAGCCACCATGACCTGTGGGGTGCAGGCAGATGGAGCAGGAGAGGCTGGAGCTGCCATCTGACCTGAAACACAGGCGTTGGTTTGCTTCAGGTTAATCTGCTGGGGAACAGGCTCTGCCTTTTGCCTGGGCTGCTGAACGAAGCATCCTGGGTAACATCAAAGCCGAGGGCGTTTGCATGATTGCTTCCTGCAGCAGATGCATCATCTCCTCCTTTTCATCAAGTGAGCCTAATAAATGCAGCTGGCACCAGAGCAGCACCTGAAAAGGTCAGGAGAAAGGAGGACATCTCCTCCAGCTCCACTTACCCAAAGGAAACACAATCATTCTGCTTTTTCCTCTCCCATGCTGGTCCTTCTTAGCTCATTCGGTGGCCTGTCCTTTCGCCTCCTTGATTACATTCGTGTTGGGTGGGTGGCTGAAGCCTGCCTCAAGGAGGGACTTTTTAGGCTATCAGGGAGTGACAGGACCGGGGGGAATGGAGCAAAGCTGCAGGTGGGGAGATTCAGACTGGAGGTGAGGAGGAAGGTCTTCAGCATGAGAGTGGTGAGAGCCTGGCATGGGTTGCCCCGGGAGGTGGTTGAGGCCCCATCCCGGGAGGTGTTTAAGGCCAGGCTGGCTGAGGCTGTGGACAGCCTGATCTAGGGTAGGGTGTCCCTGGGCATGGCAGGGGGGTTGGAACTGGATGATCCTTGTGCTCCCTTCCAACCCTGACTGATTCTATGATTCTATGATTCCAAGTCTCACCTGGCTCAAGTGAGACCTGAGTGCAGAGTTTGGTGGAACCAAGCTGTGGATATCAAGCTGTTCCTCACCCTCAGTAATTTCGAGTGGGGTAGAAACAGAGAACAAAGCATATTTTGGGTACTAAGCTTATGATTATCTTAAAAGGTCTTTTCCAAACAATTTTATGAACAGTTGCTACACTTTCAGACCACAGCCAGCCTGGGAAACTTGGGGCTGCGAGCATGTATGGGTAAGATTTATGGTAGGACCACATAAAGCCCAGAACATCATCTCCAAGCCTTCACTGAGCTTCAACAGCCCCATCCCAGCCTGCCTGCCCAGAAGCATGCAACCAAATTCAGCTACCTCTGGATTTAGGGACTTCAGGAGCACCAGAAGACAGGGTCTGTGGGAGGAAGGATGCTGTGCAGGCATCTCTGGCAGGGGGTAGAGGAAGCTGCTGCTGGGAGTTCACCGAAAGGCTTTCCGTGGTGTCCACACCACCCTTTGTAGTCCATTTATTCCTGCCACATCCCCCCCAGGCACAGACGGTGTATTCATGTCTCCAGCCCCCAGGCACAGGACAGCCTGAAAAACAACAGCTGCAGCTGCCAAGTGGTAAAAGCTCTTTGTGAACAGGTTGCACAGAGATGTGCTGGAGGCCCCATCCCTGGAGATGTTCAAGGTCAAACTCGATGAGGCCCTGAGCAACCTGATCTAGTTGAGGTCCCTGCTGACTGCAAGGGGTGGACCATTGATGTTTGAGGGTCCCTTCCAACCCAGTGCCTTCTAGGATTCTGTGGTGAGGGATGGTGCTCTCAAAGGAAGGATGCCTGTATTGTAGGTGATGGCTGCAAACACCCCTCTCATCTTCCCACCTCAGACTCTCCAGTTTTGGGGGATTTCTGTCCTCCCACACTACCATGGCTGGAAAACTCTACCGCCAGCTTGGTTTATTTACAAAAAGAGCAACTCCCCCTTTTTCCCAAAGGCTTCCCACCTCCTCCCACCCCTCCTTTGGCTCCATTTCATCTCAGAGAGATTTTATTTATACAGAGAAAATAGTTGACATAGCTGAGTGCAGAACATCCCCTTTCCTGGCCTTTCGGGCAGCGAGAGCCTGGCACCAGCACAGCAGATGACGTGACTCCTCTCCAGGTCTCCTTGGCCCCACCACAGAGCTGGGAAGCTGCTTCCATCACTATTTCCATGCTCCCTCTGGCCTTACTAATTGTGTTTTAGTTTTGGTGGCTTGTCTGTGTGCTAATGGCTCATCAACACGTCTCCAAGTGGCATCCTCCCAGCCTCTTGGTGGAGTTAACAGAGTAAGCATTAAGCACCCAGTAGCTTAGACCAGAGCTGAAAGCACCACCTTGGCTTTGCACTGCCTGTTCCTACAGCTCCAGCCTCCAACAGGTGATTTCCCACCACAAACCCGACAGAGTTTGCAGTCTGGAGACCAAATGTTACCAGGTCTGTTCCCATAGCCTGTTTAGGCACCCACTGCTGGATTGGTGTCACGTTCAGGTGCCAGCTCCTATTCAAATGTCCTTTCTCAAGCAACAAGGAAGCTGACGCCTTCCCTCTCTTGTGGCTCTCAACTACCTCCACTAGAACCACTGACCTTCCTGGAAGCTACAGAGAGATCTTTTTGTTTTGATATTTAGTCTTTTATTTATCAGCCAAGAGCAGCCTCAGGCACCCAACACAAGCTAAGACTCAACCGGGGAAGTTCTTCTCTCCGTTGCCTCAGCACACCCAGAACAGGCTGAAGGTTTGAGCTCTGCCTGGGTCAAAGGGCACAACCAACAGCAATTGGGCTCTGGTGGGACTTAACTCTTGAGTGAGTGACCTCCTAAGGGCATCCTGGAGCCCATCTGCTGTCCTGCCACCTCACAAAGGCTGCTTTGACTTTTGCTACAAAGAGCCAGGAGCTGCAAGTGTTTAAATTCTTACTTTATTTTGCCAACAAAGCTACCTGCAAGTACAACCAGAAAAACAGGTGTTGAGGGCCCAAGCATTTATCACAGGGCTTCAGATGATCCATCATTCCGCAGGTTAGGAAGGGCTTTTTTTTCCATAGAGCCCCCAGACTTCTTCCTCCCACCTGTATTACAGCGACCTAGACTTGCAGCTCTAACAACCCCAGGGGATTCCTGTCCTCAAGAGCTGTAGGAGATGAAGGAGAAGGGAAAAGTGGGAAGGGCAGTGCCCCAAGGTCCCCAGCTGGTCCTGCTCCAGCTTCCGTCACCCAGACCAGGGCCAACTCCTTGCAAAAGCTTCAGAAATCAGTTTGGGTGTCAGAGAGCAACTATTTCACAACCTTGTAAAGTGACAAACTGCAAGTCCCAGGTACAAACTTCACTCCAACTGGACCATCCGGGAGAAAAGGGATGGAAATCAGGCCAGCGTGGGGGGCCTGGCAGAGGCCTGAGCTGAGGCAGCCCTGCCTGGAGCTGCAGAGACAGACGCTCTGCTAGCCCTGATGGTTATAAATAACAGGTCATGAGCAGCCTCTCCCTAATTGCGTTCCTTCCAGCCGGTCAGAAAAAGCCCAGATGGTGTCTCTGCAGCCAGGCAGGGGCAGAGCATCAGTGCCAGCCCCTGCACTCTCCTCCTCTATGCACTTTCAAAACCCACTTAGCTGCTTTCCTGTGCAACCTGCTCTAGCTGGTCCTGCTCTGGCAAGGGGTTTGGACTGAATGATCCCCAGAAGTCTCTTCCAAGCCCTACCACTCTGTGATTCTGCTGTGGGACAGGGGGTTGGAAGTGTGCTCAAGGAAGAAGATGCCTGAACAGCTTCACCTTACCCAAAAGGTGAGGGCCAGCAGTAGAGCTCTTCCTGCCTGTCTCCAGCTGCTCCTGGGGGTGCAGCTCCAAACCACTGAGCTTTGGGTCGACTTTCACATCCACTGTCACCAGTGCAGCATCCATCAGCTCTGGCTACCACCTCAGCACCCTGCCAGCTCCAGCAGTGTACCCACACACCCAGCCCTGCGTGTGCAGTGGGCTGGAGGGGAGCCCACGGGAGGAGAAGGCTATAGAGGAGGTTCAAGAGGCAGCATCCGTATTTCCCCCACAAATAACCTTCTAGGAGCCAAGGCCATCAGACCACATTTACCTGCTTTCTGCCAACAAGCCATGAACCACAGAGTCATGAAACCTATTCTTCTAGCCCAGAAATGGGGATAAACTTTCTCTACTGCTCCCAAGCCACTGCCCTGCACTTTCCTGCAGGGCTGGAGGGCTCAGATGAGGGCCCCAGGTCCTGCCTCACTCCATTTGTTGGCTGAACAAGTCCCTCTCCTGAGTGCCACATACTTGGGCAGGCCCTGGCTTTATTAATAGCTCTGCTGACCTTGTTGGTGCCTGCAGCCCTGTGCCTGCTGGAACACCACATTTTTCCCACATGGCAGTGACAATCCTATCTGCTCCTGATTTCACCCCACAGCAGCCAGCAAGGCTCGAGTTTGGGTGGCAGAAGGCAGTGACAAGGGGTAAAGGGCACAAACCCCATCACAGGAGGTTACATCTAACTGTGACGAGGAACTTCTTTGTCTTGAGGGTGGTGGAGCACTGGAACAGGCTGCCAAGAGAAGTGGTGAAATCTCCATCTCTGGAGTCATTCCAAACCTACCTGGATGCCATCCTGTGTAGCCTGCTCTGGGTGAGCCTGCTCTAGCAGGGGGGTTGGACTCAGTTTCCAGAGATCCTTCCAGCCCCCACCATTCTGTGCTTCTCTGTGAAAGCTCAGTGCCATGCCCTCCAGAGTTAGGGACAGTTTTGGTGGCCAGGCCACCAGGCTGCATCAGCCACCGACCATCAAAGCACTCTGACCCCAAGCATCCTTCCTGCTCCGGACAGCACTGCTGCTTGGGCAGCTCCAACCTCGGGGAGCACGCAGCAGGGTGGAGATGGGTGACACTGTGCCCACCCCCAGGGAATCACCCCAAGGTCAGTGCTGTGTCTCTCCCCTTGATACCAGCCCGCAGGGAGGATGAGAAGAAGCACCAGCTCCCACTTCTAGTAATCACAGCTCCAACTGCCCCACAGCCATGGAGAGGCTGAGCAAGCCCTGCTGCTCCATCCAAGCAGAAGGGTCAGGATGCAGGAGATCAGCTTCCCCAAAGTTCCAGTCCCATGGCCTGGAGCACCTGGAGGTGTGGGCATGAAAGCCACTTTGCACAGCAGCAGTGCTCAGGTGAGGACTCTCACCCCCCGAAGGTAGAGTGTATCCAACTCCTCCACAGGACAGGGCAGCAAAGCTCAGTGCTGCACCTTCCAGCTCACACAGCAGCTCCTTGCCCATATTCCCTACATTTACCATCCTGGAAAACTACTTTGTTTTCCTGCTGTACCATGAGATTTCTTACCCCAGTAAAGAAAGGTAAGGGCTTGGTGCCAAGCTGAATGCAGGACGCAGCAGCTGAGCTGGTGGCATCAGGTTCCCCAGCTGTCCCCCTCCCACCGTGCAAAGGTAAACACCAAAAGCAGTGAGAACAAAAGGCCAGAACCGGCTGGATCCCGCCTCCAAGATAATTTTCCTTCTCTACCCAAAGCAAAAAAGTCCAGCTGAGGAGGGAGCTGTTTCTTCCAAAGCTCAGCTCAACTACAGGTTTTCTCTTAGCCTCCTCTTGTGGTCGGAAGCCGAAGAGGAGTATTTCCAGCTGGGATAAGATCAGCTTATCGTGTAGCATCAGATCTGCGTGGCTGTGGCCAGCACCAGCAGAACTTTACAGTTAGCAGAACAATCAAAGCCTGCTTTGCTCCAGAGTGTGCCAAAGCTGGCTGCCCAGCTGCACCACAGCCTTATTTATTGGCTGAATGAACTGACAGAACTTCTGCAGGGAAAAAAAAAAAAAAAAACACAACAAAAAACACAATACAGAACCCCCCAAAAAACCTCACAGCACAAAGAGGAAACGATTTGCTAGTAATGAGCAGAAGGTTCTGGAAGTGATAGCTGGAAAAGCCACAAATTCCACCTCCCCTTTGGTGAGCCACAAGCCTGCATTGTCCCCCTGTGCTCCTCAATAATTACATCCACCATCCATACATCTTCAGCATGAATTCATCCACCCTCTGTGAGCTGTCCTCACTTGCGAGGACGTGACCTTAGCAGCACCCCTGGACTCTTCAAACATTTATTTCACCCAGTTAATGAGCAAGTTGCTGCATCTGTTTCTCCCCAGCAGCTGCTTGCAGGGACAATTTGCCTGCTCTGGGTTTTTAATTAAGGCTGGATTGATGGCTGAAGAGGTTGAGGTCCTGCAAGGTCATCATTGCCAGCCTTCAGGCTTTTGTGGCACCAGTGCTTCTCCTGGTTCTCCTTGGCAGGCCTTCTCCTTCAGTGATGTCCACTTGACCTGGTGTGATAACAGCATCCTTGCCCAAAGGCTCACCAGTACAGGCACTAGGGTGGTGATGCAGCCCCCAGTTAGGGCGAGCAAGCCCACCCCATCCAACAGCCATCTGCATCCCCAGTTCAGGAGCAGGGTGGTGGGAGCAGGTTTGGGGTGGAAGAGAGACATGGGCTGAGACATGAAGAAACCAGGGCGTTCTTTAAGCTCACTGGGAAGCTGCTCTGGTTTCACTTTTCACAGGACTTCCTCTCCAGCTTGTCCATAAACAACCACTGTGAAGGAGAGACCCAAGAGGAGTCTGGTTCAGACCAGTCAGACTGTGGAAATAGGTTGTCCAGAGTGGTTGTGGATGTCCCCTCCCGAGGTGTTTAGGGCCACAAAAGATGATCTTGGAGGTCCCTCCCAAGCTAAGCTATTCTAGGATTCAATCCTCTCCCCGAGGGATCACATCCAGCCCGTGCCCAGCTCATCCCAGCCTCAGGAACCCAGACTGGGACCAGTTCTCACCATGCTGTGCCAAGGTACCACAGAACCAAGGCACCACAGAGCAGCATTTCCCTCAGAGACCCAGGGGTGACACACATGGACATATTTCTTTTTCAGCACTAACTCACTTAAGCTCAAGTGGGAGTTTCCAGAGTAGATGTGTAAGAGCAGAGCGCATCACACATGAGGTCATCTGTTTAATAGAGACATTATTTGACATTTATTTAGAGCAGAAAAAGTGCTTCAGAAAGAGATACTCCAGTAAAGGCAAGCTACAATCACAAGATCATTGAGTCCTGGTTATCTCATACATGAAAGGGGCACTGTTGGATTAAGAACAAAAAAAAGCTATTTTCTGGTAGAAAGAGGGCTTTTGGAAATAAGATATTTTATGTCATGTTCTGAAACTCTCAAAGAACTTTCTGCATTACTTAAGACTGCAAAACTCCTCAGCCAGGACATTCCATAAAGGTTTGTTGGTTCTTAAAAGCACAGCTCCACTCACGCTTCTCTCCCTTCCAATGAAATCAGGCAACATAAAAACTCCAAAGCTACAAAAAATTGGTCCACATATTCCAGTGTCACTTTAGCAGACACCACAGGCTCAGCCCCATGTCAATCCTGACAAGTTTGTGCTTCCCTTGGTACATGTCACCACCAGAACATCAAGCTGTAAATGTCTAAAAGCCTACAACACCTCAGCCTTAAAATAAAGCAAAATGAGGACAAAATGGGCGTAAAGGTGTCTGCAGCTGGCAAAGGAAGCTGAGTGAAGAGACAACGGCTTGGATGGGTGTCTGGGGGAGAAGTGTGGCTTTGAAGCTGGATTTTGGGGCTGTTCATGCAGGCACAGAGGCAGGCTGGCTTCCCTGTGCTGGGAACTCTGTAGGCATGTGTCAAACCAAGGGATGCGATTTCTGCAAGCTCATCCCCTCCAGACACTCTGAGACCCTGAATGCAGAGGGAACAAAATGTACTCGCCTCAAACTCTGCCACCTCAGCTTTATGTAAAAAGGCCACTCTCCAAGCTACCAATTTTCTCCAGCAGCTGCAAGCAGCATAGCTGCATCTCCACCTCCTGTTGTGCTCACAACCTTCGGCTGCCCCAAACCATCTTCTGCTGTGTCAGCTGTGTCTCGCTTCTCATTGTGCATCTCATTAGCTATTTTTCTGGGCTGTCTCCTCTCCGAGGTGGAAAATGGCCCCTTTTAAAGGGAGTCATTCTCTCCAGAAACTAACTTTCATCCAGCACCACACTGCTCCGTGGGGAATGCGCTCAAGAGCCTGACTGTGCTGTGCCCCAATCCGGGAGGGAGAGGGGTGCACAATCAGCAAAGCTCCTTTGCCTCAGCATTTACACTGGTAACCATTTCACTTCGAATGAATCTGTACTGACAGTGTTGGGTTTAAATAGGTTAAGTCTCTTCCAAGGCAGGGTTTTCCTTGTCCAGCTGAATTCAGCAGGTGTCTGGGTCACTGCTCCTCCAAAGACAGCCGGCATTTGCCATCCTGGGCGGTGTTGTAGGACTCACAGTTTTTGCACTTCATGCCTAGGAGATGGAACTGCACTGTAGAGCGAGCATTGCAGTCGTTGCAAAGGATCTGCATGGCAAGAAAAGAGAGAGAGGCTGTGGCACCAGCAGGACACTCAGCAATACACTGCAACCATGCTCCTAGCAACCACACAACTGGTTTGCCATCAGAGAACAGAGCAGAAAATACCTTTGAGACAGCATTAACTCTTCTAGTTCACACTGTGTTATCACAGAGAACTTACTTTCAGTATTTAAAGGTGACTCCTTGTCTAAGTCAGGGTGCAGATGCTTTGGCTTCTTCTCTTGATGTAAAAATCCACCAGAGAAACCCTCCAGTGAAAATGAGAGCAACTTAACCAAAGACAGCAACATGAGCCAGTCTGCTGCACACATGGGCAGTGAAAGCTCTTCTCAGAAGAGATACTCCTCAAACATCCTGACTCCAAGACTTGGTAGGATGTGCTGTCCAAACCCCAACATGCAACTGAACCATTAATGACCAGTTCCATTCTGTGTTACCAGTTCTGTGGTTCTGAGTTAAAACACAAAGCAAGAGCAAAATAGAAGCTGTCTCTCTGTGCTCTGTATTTACAAACCCAGAGGACCACACATGACAGGTCTTCACCATTCCCTCAACCTCAGGTTGACTTCTGCTGCAGGACAGGTCCCCAGTGGCCCCCTACTGCCAGTACTGCAAAGGCACAGAACTGCCAAGACCAGAGAGATGGGCTCAGGTCTCATCTCTTACCTCCACCATCATGTTCTGATACTCTGTGGGCATAGGAGTCTGTGCTACTTCATCATCCAGCTGGCGCCAGTACCTTGTCATATCTAAAGCTGAGTGCATGCACAAAGGACACCTGTAACCCCTGGTAGAAAGGGGGGAAAGAAGTCTGAATCAGAAGATGGAGTGAGACCATCCAACAAGTTCACCCAAAAGGCTGAGTTTCATATCATACCAAAGAAAAAATACCATACCATACCAGGGATTAAAATATTCTTGCAAACAGACATGGGAATTAAAACCCACTCTGTCCTTTAGGAGTTGGCTTTAAGTTACTCGGTAGAGGGCTGGCACTGTGATGTCTGCCTCTGGAAGGAATCTGTTTGGTCTACACCATCATTAAAGATGTTTGCAAATACTTACTCCTTTAACATGTCCTCGTAACATGTTCTGAAAAGAAAACACAAAGGTCAGGTCAGTAGAATGGAATCACTCACTGGTAACAAACTGAGCAAAGGGGAAAAGGTGCATAGCTACCCCCGAACCACACTAGAATGTATCTTCAGTCCAAGTGAGAAGAAAGCTTCCTCCCAAAATCCAGTGATGCTTAGGCAAAAATCTGACACAAAGCAGATGTGACTCCATTCTAAGATCTTCTAATCCAACATGAGGGAGCAGTGCCAAGACTGTGACAGAGATTGTGCGGTTCAGCTGCAGCAGAAGTGTGGCAAGCAGGTGGAGAAGGGGAATTCTGCCTCTCTGCTCTGCTGAGACCTCACCTGAGTTGTCTGTCCAGCTCTGGGGCTCTCAACACAAGAGACACATGGACCTGCTGAAGTGGGTCCAGAGGAGAGCCACAAATGTGATCAGAGGGCTGGAGCACCTCTACTACAAGGACAGGCTGAAAGAATTGGGGTGGCTTGGCCTGGGGAAGAGAAAGCTCCAGGGAAACCTTAGAGCTGCATTTCAATATCTAAAGGGGACCTACAGGAAGGCTGGAGAGGGACAGTTTAGAAGGGCTTGTAGTGCTAGGATAAGGAGCAATGGTTTGAACATGGAGCAGGGCAGATCTAGGCTGGACATGAAGAGGAAGTTCTGCACGATGAGAGTGGTGGAACACTGAAACAGGTTGCCCAGAGATATGGCTGAGGCTCCATCCCTGGAGACAAGGGTCAGGTACCTGTGAAGGAGGTGGCCACAGGGCAGGACGTGAGCTCCAACACGAGACGTGTGAATATCCTGTTTCGAGACAAGTAACAGACAAAAGACAAGACAATGAATTCAAACACAGCCAAAACCAGAGTCAGTACATGAATCCAGAAGAGGAAAAGAGGGGAAAAAGCTCAGCTCACCTCCAAACATATTGGACAGTCCTGTCTGGAGACGTTTTCAATGCACTGTGCAAAAAGAAACAAAACAAGTTACTCTATTGCATTCTTCTGTTTCCTTCAGAACAGTAAGAAAAGATGTAGGAAAGGTTCCACTGTTTGTGTTTAGGTTTGTCCTGAGGATTAATAGGTGGCTTACCAGATTAAAAACAACTTCAAAGTAATAACAAGGGAAGGGCTCCCAGAACCCATTCTCACAGCAGCTCTTCCTACACTACAGCAGGAACAGGAGCTCAGATCTGCAATCAACAGCTACTTTCAAAAGACCAAGGTACTCATTGTTTATAGCTTCAACTGCTAGTGAAACCATCCCAGAAGTGCCATGCTGCTAATGGATGCACTTAGAGAACCTGCCACACTCTCTGTCTGTATGCAGCTGTGGCACCATTGGCTTTCACATTCCAGTTGTTGCTTTGGTTTATTTTAAGACATGGAGTTGATCAGTGTATTTCTATCATAGACTACCAGGTCGGAAGGGACCTCAAGGATCATCTGGTCCAACCTTTCTGGCCCAGCATCCTGTTCAGCTGTTGGGGACCACCATTTCCCCAGGGTGATTACTCCAATGTATGACTGTCCTTGGAGTGAGAAATTTTCTTCTTGTGCCCAATCACCCATTATTCCTTGTGACTCCTTGCAAATGGGAGCCTACATCTTCTTTGTAGCTTCCTTTTAAATACTGGTGAGAAAGTCTTCCTTCAGCCTTCTTCTCCCAAGCCTGAAGAAACCCAGTTCTCTCAGCTTTTCCTTATATGGCAGATTCCCAGGCCTTGGATCATCTCCGTGGCCTTCCTCTGGGTTCTCTCCAGCCTGTCATTTTCTTTTGCAGAGAAGGACCAGGACCAAAACCAAACATCACATTCCAGGTGAAGCCTGACCAGCACTGAGCAGAGCGGGACAATGACTTCTTTATCTGGTAATGTCCCTGTTGATGTAGCCCAACACTCTCTTGTCATTCTTTGCCACAGCAGCACACTATTAACACATATGGAGCTTGCTGTCTACCAGGACCTTCAGGTTCCCTTCCACAGAGCTGTGCTCCAGCTGCGCTGCACCCCAGGATTATGTTTTCCCAGGTAGAAAGCTTCACATCTGTCCTTGATGAACTTCACAATGTTGTCAGCCTATCCAGGTGTTCCTGCAGGGTGGTTCTCCCTTCTGAAGCCTCCAGATCCCCACTCAGATTGGTGTCACTGCCAAGCTTCACCAGGGTACACTCGATCCCATCATCCAGACCACTTATGAAGACAGGGCCATAAAAATTATCCAAGGATTGAACACCTCTCCTATGAAGAAAGGCTGAAGGAGTTTAGGTTGCTCAGCCTGGAGAAGGGCTAGGGGGACCTTATTATGGCCTTTCAGTATTTGAAAGGAGGCCATAAAAAAGATGGGGACAATCTTTTTAGCAGGGCCTGTTGTGATAGGACAAGGGGTGATGGTTTAAAACTAACAGAGGGAAGATTTAGACTAGATAAAAGGAAGAGAATTTTTACACTAAGGGTGGTGAGACTCTGGCTCAGGCTGTCCAAAGAGGTGGCAGAAGCCCCATCCCTGAAACCACTCCAGGGCAGGTCGTTTGGGGCTCTGAGTAACCTTGCTCAGCTGAAAATGTCCCTGTTGATGGCAGGAGAGTTGGATGAATGACCTTTAAAGGTTCCCTGTAACACAAACCCGCAAGTGATTCCATATTAAAGAGCGCTGGGCGGCTGGGGACACTGTTTGACAAGCTCCTCACCAAAGCCCCTGGGCGAAGCCAGCCAGGTCCCCACCCACCGCGCGGCTTCCCCTGCCCGGGCGGCAACGCAGCCGCTGCCCAGGTGCGGGCTGCACTCTTACCTTGTGCTTTCCCCGGAGGCTCAAGCTTAGGCACAAATTGCACGTGGAACAGTGGAAAAAATCCTCTTTGGGCCCAATCCTGAGGGAGAAAAGCGTCAAGCCGCAGACGGCTCCCCCTCTTTCCCTTCCGCCCCGAGCCCAGCGGTGCCCGCCCGGGGCCGCGGTGCCCTCCCGTCCGCCCCTCGCGTACCTGCAGATGCCGCACTCGGCGCAGTGGTACTGCTTCTTGTCACGGTCGAAGAGGTGGCAGATCTCGCAGTAATACTCTCCGAAGAGGTTCTGGCAGCCCTCGCAGCGCTGCTGGGCCTGGGGCCGCAGCGGGGCGGAAGGAGGAGCGGGGAGACGGCAGTCAGATTGCCCGCGGGCGCGCATAGCCACACGCAACATGGCGGCACNCACACGGAACCGGTCCAGCCGGTGCCCCTCGGCGCCGTCGTGGCACAGGCGGCAGGCGTACAGCTTCCCGCAGCACGGCGCCTGCGAACGGCACGGCACGGCCTCAGCGCTCGTTACCGGCACCCCCCTCCCGCCCTGCGCTCCCCACCTTGCCACCGCCTCACCCGCAGCAGGCAGCCCCGCCGGTAGTGCTCGCAGCCTTCTTCCCCGCCCGACGCCATGGTGGTGCCGCCGCCTCGGCTGGCCCCGGCGGTGCCGTCGCTTCCGCTTCCGCCGCTGCTGGAGGGGCAGCGCGAAGCTGTGGGTGGCACTCGGCGCTGCTCAGCGTTGCCACCCTTCTCCGTAAGTACTTATTTTTTCCCCTCTGCCGTTGAACTTTCTCCCCCGCTTAAAAATCTACCGTTCTTTCCAGCCCCAAAAACCCTTTCATTTCTCTCCTCTTCCCTAAAACCTTAATTTCCCCCTTTCCCCAAAAATGTCCCTTTTCTTCCCATCCGCCTAAAACCTTACTTTCCCCACCCATGTCCCTAACGTTTCCTTTTTCTCCCCCTTCCCCTAAAAGTTCCTTTCCCTCCCTCTCCTAAAACTTTCCTTATTGTCCTCCCAAACCTTTCTTCTATCCCTAAAACTTTTCCTTCCCCTCACCCTTCTCTTCCTTTTCCTCCTTCCCTAGACCCTTCCTTCAAGTCTCTTTAAAACCATTCTTGCCCACCCTCAAAAACCTTCTTTCTCTCTTCCCTTTCACCTCCCCAAACCTTCCACCTTTCCCTAAAACCTTTCTTCCTCCTCAAACCCAAAAAAGGGCCTCCTATTCTCCTAAAATCTTCCAAAACATTTACCCCCTCTTCTCTAAAACCTTCCCCCCCAACTTCCTTTCTTTCACCCCAAGCCCCTAAAATTCCCCCTCCTCCAAAACAAACAATCCCCATATCTTGCCTGCTGGAAGCAGCAGAGGGGACGGCAGCCCGCAGCTGCCCAGCAGGAAGGTTTCTCCTGAACTGTTTTCCAGGAGAAGCTATTTGGTCCAGGAGGACCCAGTTCCTAGGAGAGGCACCTGGCCTTGGCTGCCCTTGTCCACTGGGGCTTTGGTGACATCTCAATTTTAGGCAAGTAGCTTGGGCTTGTCCATGGGGGACATCAGGAATCTCTGCTTGGAAAGGTCTTCAAGAGATGTGATGTCAGCCATTAAAAAAAGCTGATTCCCAAGTCCTAGAGACTGCAGATATGACAGCATGTCCAGGGGAAGCCAAGCCCATCGTCTACCTGCGGGCACAGACCAAGGCCTTTCCAATCTGTCCTTTTATTTACAGATTTTAACATACATGTCAAAACACAGTACAGCCAGAGAGCTGTAGGTATGGTGACATCCATACTGCATTCTGCCATGCACATGGATGGGACAGGATGTATTTTGTGGAAAAGATAACATCTAAAACTGCATCACACAGGGCTGTGACATGTGACAGCAGCCTTGAGCTGCTGGAGAAGAGAGTTGTGAGCAACACAGGAATACCACAGAGCTGACTCCAGCCAGCTCTGCAGGTCTCCTAACAGTCTTGAGATAAAGGCAAAGCCATTTCTGCTCTCCCTGTGAGTTTTACATGTGTCCCACTTGCCCTCAAGGAACCCCAAAGTTCCTTTAGGGACCTAAAAGGACTGATGACTTCAGTGAGGTACTGAGCAGTCAGCGAAGCCATTCACAGTGCTACTGGCTCAGCATTTTACAGATATTCTTCCTTCACCCAGCATGGCCAGACAACAGGCCCAGCTAAACACCTGCAAGACAACTACCCAGACTGAGGGAGGAAAGCATGGAGGGACAAGGGACCTCACGAGGTCACACTGCTGCTGAGCATTAGCAAGGGTGTCCAAGGAACAGCTGGCAACATTTACAGGTTGTATTTCTTGCACAAACATTTTCTTCACTGACATTTTGTCAAGGAAAAAGTGTTTTTCAGTATAGGTCAGGTAGCCCCCACCACAAGATGGCAAATTCAGCAGCTCTCTACTCTCCCCACTGTTCATTTAAAAAGAAAAACACCCTCATGAAGGCAGCAGTTAGACAAAGCAAAGTCCAACTTCCTTCCAAATCCTCCAGCTTCTGCCCTTGCCACACACCAGGTACCACTATTTTTCTCCAAGCACCCCTCGGACAAGACCTGGCCCTAGGCCAGAAAGTCAGTATCTCAGGAGCTGTGTTGTGCATGCAAGAAACGCAGCAGCGATGGCAGCACAGGCTCTGTCCTCAGGCTGGACCTGAGCCACTTCCCATGGCAGTCTGCTGCACCAACAAGAGCAAGGGATGCTCCTCTCTCCTGCAGACACCTTGCAGCTCTAGCACCTGGAAAATCTCAGGCAGGTTGTCCCCACTGTTTCAGCAACCTGCAGCAAGAGGAGAAGAGCAGAATGATGTCATGGACAGGCTACAAAACCACAGAGGTACTCCCTCAGGATGTGCTTCTCTTGTTACAGCTACAGCTGTGCACTTAGGGAATCATTTAGGCAGGAAAAGATGAGACACACATGAGACAAGTTCAGCCAGTTGTCTTTCCCCCCAACTTCTACTATCAGGACTGTAGAAATAAAAGCCTACCTTTACCTTTCACAGGCAGGTGGGTTCTCCATAGGTCTAGTGCTCAACCCTGGGGAAGCTGCCTTCTAATGCATCAGGCAACAAGGTCCCTGACAACTGTAACTTGGGAAAGAAAAGACAGAGGCTCAACTTCCAGGAAACGAGAGAACAAGCAGAAATCGCTTTCTAGGGACATAAGCAGTGCCAACATGTAACTTAAATCTGTTCTTTGATCAAATCAGACTTCAAATGCTTCCTCCCCCAACACAGACTGCCAAATCTCAGCTGGAAGTAAAGCAGCCAAAGTGACTGCCTATGGAATTACTTACCTCTCAAATAACATTTCAATTAATCTTTAAGAGAGCTGCAGCTTCTCCCCTTCTCTCTCTTTGCCAGGCTCCTATGTTTTTTTCCCTACTGCACTCAGCCCCTTGACATCTAACTCAGCCAGATGAGCTCTCCTTGAAATGTGTGTCCCTCCTGGTAAATCCAGGCAGCTGAAACAGCAGCAGTTCAGGCTGTCTGTCTTACCAGTGAGAATCTTGTATTTAGCTGACCCAGTTGCACCATATAGAGCCCTGTGTTTCATCTGTGACCCTTCCCTTTCCCCCTAGCATTAATGCCTCAGGTCTTTTACTCAGATAGTTAAGAAACCAATGAAGTTCTACTTCTGTGAAGAGTCACAGTGGAAATTTGTGGGTCATAGCGTTCAGGAAGCTCTGAATCAACCAAGCACAGAGCAGCACAAACTCTTCTATTGCTTTGTTACCTGCTGTGAGGTCAGGCTTGGGTTATGGAGGCCTATAGCAGCAAGGGCGGGGACACGGGACTCTACAATGGGTTTATTTTCCTTTCTCAGGAATCTGGGATGCCATGCTGCAAAACACAAGGAATCACTGTCATAATGCACTCTGCTTCCTGCCACCTCTTTAGTATTCAGGTTTTAGTCAGGGGACAGCAAAGCTCAGACCTTCCACTCCTCTCAGCTCAGGAAGATGATTTAGCTCTGGCAGACGCACATCTGTCTTAGAGAATTCCCATTTTTTCCTGTTGGCTTGAAGGATGTTTTTTTCATTAGTCACCTGTAATCAAGGGCACAAATATCAGCTCAGGAAAATATAGGGGGAAAAAAAAACAAAAAACAGAGAAACTAAAAAGACTCTCATGTGTGAAGGACTCTGTTCTGCTCAAGTGTCACTTGTACATTATGAACAACAGAACAGGCACAGCTAAAACCACTCCATCATCAAAACAAGGCTGCAAAATACAACACTTGGAGAATGGCTTGGATTAGTTGCCTGTAAAAAGAGAAATGTTGCTCCTGACACACAGAGAATATTGCCTAGGTAATGAGTGCAGTGGGAAGCTTCCCTTTTCACTTGTTTTCACCATCAATTTTCAACACATTTATGGCATGACTAAATAAGACCTTGCCCATGTTCAATCCAAATCCTCAGTTCTGCTTCAGTAGCACAGCACATATGGTCTATTTCTGCCCAGGCAGGAGGCCACGGATACATTCTGAGTCTCATATCCTGTGCTGGACTCTTCCCCTCATTAAAACTGTCCTCTGACACAGAAAGTTTTGTAACAAATAAATATTGGCAAAAGATAACAGATGACACACTTGTAGGGACAAAAAAAGGGGTAAAAAAATGAATGTTTCTAGCTAGGAGTTATGGTGAAGGCTGCAACAGATGAGGTACCTGACAATAAAACACATACTTGAGTTCAGAGTTTACCTTTCCTTTGCCAAAGGGGGAAAGAGAGAGGACTTACTGATGTCAAGCTGACGCTGTAACGGCCTGCTGGAGAATGTTTCTGTTGCTTTAGAAATGGGTTCAGGTATTTTTTACTCTTTTCATCAACTCTGCAATCAAAAACGTCCCAAACTTTGTATTAGCTGGGGTAACAAGGGCCATATGAAAAGAACAAATCTAAGGCATGCACAAACACTGTCATTACATGCCTAGAAAGAAGGCTCATGGGGAGAACATCCTTTGTGAGCTCAGTTCACAGAGCAGTTTGGTCCACAAGACAAAACCATCACTCAAAGCAAGGCCATTGTCACAGCAGCTGGCAAACTGTTGTTCAAAACTTTGCTATAAGCTGGCACACAAGGACCCTGTGCAGCTGCTCATGGTGAAGCCAGGCTTTTGGATTCATGTACAATCTTCCACCCAAGAGCTGCTCCCAACCCTGTCCAGTCCCAAACCCATAAGCTGACATTCTCACATCATCACCCAGCACTTCTCTCAGGGCATTACAGCTCCTCAGCAAGAGGGCTGATGGATAAAAGCTCTTCCAGCTCTGCTCCCATACCTGTAATTAAGGTTCCCAGGCACATGACCCATCCTGACTGTAGTGGGAGAAAAGTTCTGGTTGATGGGAGGGATCACAGTTATGCCAATGTTCTTGGCATAGTCTAAGCTGCTGCTGGACTCCTTGAGGCTGGTTTGAGGGCTCATTTTGAATGGGTTGATGGCACTGTCATAGAGGGAGCTGAGGCGGGAGGCTGGTTCTGCTTTCTCCACGTTGGCCTTCGAGCGCTTCGCCTTTAAGGGCTTTGCTTCTCTGCCTTTTGGGTCGATGCTGCAGTCCTGTTTGGGAAGAGAAGTGCCATCTTTCTCCTACAGTCGTGTCTAAGAGGGAGCTTAGGGCAGGTCAAAAGTCAAAAGCATGAACCTGAACGATTCTGCAAAGATCTGATGGGATTGTTTTTAGCAGAAAACCTCTGTTTTCCATCAAATGGGAGGAGACTGCTCAGGGCTCCAGCACCCTCTGTAAATGAGTCACCTTAGAAGAGGTTTGAGAATGACCACAGAATCATCATAGAATAGCTTCGGTTGGAAGGGACTCAGAGATCATCTACTACAATCCTCCATGGGCAAGGACACCTCTCAACTACACTCAGCTCCTTAGGGCCTTATCCAACCTGGCCTTGAGCATCCCCAGGGAGGAGGCAGCCACGACCTCCCTGGGCAGCCTCTTCCAGAGTCTTACCACCCTCGAACTGAAGAACTTCATCCCAAGTTCCACTCTAACCCTGCTCTCCCTCAACTCCAAACCACTCCCCTTGTGCCGTCTCTAGACACCCTCATGAAAAGTCTCTCTGCAGCCTTCCTGTAGGATCTCTTCAGATATTGGAAGGCAGCTCTAAGGTTCCCCTGGAGTCTTCTCCACGCTGAACACCCCCAGCTCCCTCTGCCTGTCCTCATAGCAGAGGTGCTCCAGACATTCCATCATCTTTGTGGTCTCCTCTGGACTTGCTCCAACAGCTGTGTCCTTCTTATGCTGACACCAGATCTGGATGCAGTATTTGAGGTGGGGTCTCACAAGAGCAAATGATGGAGGAAGAAGAGCCTCATTCTCTGTCACTTCCAAAGAAGTAAGAATTGAGGCCAGTGTCACCTCAATGCCACTGTGACTGTAACTGGCTGAAAGCAAAATACGGAGTTTTGGAAATAAGGCTTTAATGTAGGGCACATGAACACGTTTTTGTGCTTCAACATGACTGATGCTTCCCAGTTCATTCTCCCTTCAGCTCCACGTTTCTCAGTAATTACAAGGATCACAGGCTCACAGGATGCCAGGGGTTGGAAGGGACCCAAAGAGATCACCCAGTCCAACTCCCCTGCCAGAGCAGGACCAGACATTATAGCTCAGGGCACACAGCAACACATCTAGACTGGCCTTGAAAGACTCTAGAGTAGGAGACTCCACAACCTCTCTGGGGAGCCTGTGCCAAGGCTCTGGGACCCTTCCAGTCACGAAGTTCCCCCTTATGTTGAGCTGGAACTTCCTGGGCTGCAGCTTCCATCCATTGCTCCTTGTCCTGTCCCAGGCAGCAGTGAGCAGAGCCTGTGCCCCTGCCTCCTGACCCCCAGCCCTCAGATAGTTATAGACATTTATTAAATCCTCTCAGTCTTCTCTTCTCCAGACTAAGCAGCCCCGGGTCTGTCAGCCTCTCTTCATCAGGCAGGGCTCCAGCCCCCTCATCATCCTCACAGCCCTCCACTAGACCCCTCCATCAGATCCTTGTCTCTCTTAAACTGGGGAGCCCAAAACTGAAGGCAGTACTCAAGATGAGGTCTCACCAGGGCAGAGTAGAGGGGGAGAAGAACCTCCCTTGATCTGCTGGATACATTCTCATAATACAGCCCAGGATCCCATTGCCCCTCTTGGCCACCAGGGCACATTGCTGCCCATGGATGTTCTCCACCAGCACTCCCAGGTCCCTCTCCACAGGGCTGCTCTCCAGCAGATCACCTCCCAACCTGTACTGGTGCAGTTTATTCTTCCTCCCCAGACTCTGCACTTGTCCTTGCTGAACCTCATTTGGTTCCTCTGTCTTGCTGTCCAGGTCTTGCTGGATGGCCACACAGCCTTCAGCTGACCAAACATCCATGTGCAGGCTGCTGAGCCAAGCACTGGAGCAACCCTGGAGCAGCCAAACAGCTGGCATCAAAGGCATAGAACTTGCACACAGCAGCCTGCAGGCTGTATTGCACCAAGTGTCAGAGCTGTGGGGGCACAGGCATAAGGTACTGTCCTCAACTGGGCATCACCAGCGCTGTTAAGACTCACAGTGGCCTTCCAAGTTGAGATTCTCACATCACACTTCTCCAGGCTCTTTTAAAAGCATGCAATGGACAACTATGCTTCTGGTTTTGCTATGAACTTAAACTGTTGCACATATTTATACAGAAAAAAAAAATAATACAAGTTTGGAGAAGAAATCTGGACCAACCTGGACACCAAGCATTTTTCTCTCTTCTAAA
The DNA here is from genome assembly GCA_013399775.1 of Semnornis frantzii. Classification (NCBI taxonomy): domain Eukaryota; kingdom Metazoa; phylum Chordata; class Aves; order Piciformes; family Ramphastidae; genus Semnornis; species Semnornis frantzii. Next base: position 287,038 of record VWYK01098731.1, read on the forward strand.
ACATCATCTTTGTCCCCTTTGCTGATTTTTGATTTCTTTTGTAATTGATGGTCTCTGGCCTCTTTCTGAATCTTTAACTTCAGCTCCTGAGTAAATCTACATTTCATATAAGGAGAAAAAAAAAAAAAAAGGCTTCTGTTAATCTCCATGTCATCACCAGCTGATGTTCAGTCCAGTCTTTAAAGTAATCAACTCAACTAACAAGGCAGCCAAATAGGCTGTATCCCTTAAAATAAATAAACCTTGCAGCACACACATTTTACATGTGTGAAATGATTGTGAACTGAAGTAAATTCTTCAGCAGTTAAGGTCTTTGTACCCCAGCCTGGTGTGGATGCAGACAGTGAGCAGAGTGTATGCCTGTGCTGCCCAAATAAGGCACGACTGGGTGCACACCCCAGTGAATTAATGTGGTGACAAGGTGCTGAGGCAAACATGCCACTGCAATGTGTTCCCTTTCAGCTGTTCTACTTCCAGGAAGGCTAAAACCAAACAAACCAAAGACATTCAGGGGCTGTCAGCTCTGCAAACAAAGCATTCTATCTCCAAGCCCAACTGGTTAACCTCCTTCTAATATTAGCCTGTTTTGGACAAGAAATGAACTGTTTACCTTTCAGCAAATCCATCCTTGTTAAAGAAATCACACTGCAGGAGCTCAGCACAGGATGGTCTCTTGTCTGGATCAATCTGCAAACACTTCTGTCAAGCCAACATCAGGAAGAAAATATGTTAGAAATCATAGAATGGTTTGGGTTGGAAGGGACTTCTAAAGGTCATCCAGTCCAACTTCCCTGCAGTCAGCAGGGACATCCTCCACTAGATAAGGTTGTTCAGAGCCTTGTCCAGCCTGACCTTGAATAGCTCCAGGGATGGGGCCTCAACCCCATGGGCACCACCTTCCTGGGCAACCTCTTTCAGCCTTTCAGCACTATTGCGGTGCAGAACTTGTTCCTAACATCCAATCTCAGTCTGCTTTTCTCTCATTTCAAACCATTGCCCCTTGTCCTATCACTGCAGGCCTTTGCAAACAGTCCCTCTGCAGCCTTCACATAGTCCTCTTTCAGGCACTGGCAGGCTGCTCTAAGGTCTCCCTGGAGCCTTCTCTTCTCCAGGCTGCACACCCCCAGCTCCCTCAGCCTGTCCCAGAGCAGAGCTGCTCCAGGCCCCTCATAATTTTCATGACTCTCCTCTGGACTCTCTCCATCAGCTCCATGTCCTTCCTGTGTTGAGTGCTCCAGAGCTGCTCACAGCACTGCAGAGGAGGTCTCCCCAGAGCAGAGCAGAGGGCAGGATCTCCTCTCTCCATCTCTGCCCACACTGCTTTGGATGCAGCCCAGGCTGCCCTTGGCCTTCTGGGCTGCCAGTGCCCATTGCTGGCTCCTGTCCAGTTTCTCAACCACCAGCACCCCCAAGGCCTTTTCTGCAGGGCTGCTCTCAATCTCATCACCCCCCAAGATTGCCCTGACCTAGGTGCAGGACCTTGCACTTTGCTGTACTGAACATCAGGAGATTCTCCAGCCTATCCACACCCCTCTGGATGGCACACATCCCACCCTTCAGGCTTATCAACCATACCACTCAGCTTGGTATCATTTGCAAATTTCCTGAGGGTGTCCCCAATCTCACTGTTTGCAGCACTGATGAAGATATTGAACAGCACTAGTCCCAAATCAAACAAAGGATTTAGTATTTCTTAGTGAAGTCAAGAAAAAAGCTGCAGAACTGCCTCTTCCAGGGCCTGTTGTGTCGAGACAGCACAACCCAGAAAGGTCAACGTTTCCTGCTGCCTCCATTCCAATCACTAATGCTCACAAAGACTCAATGCACAGGGAATACCTGTCACACAAACAGATCACTCTGCTCAGCAAACCTCCCTTGCTTTCACATCTGTTAAGGCTTTAGAATCTGCTTTAATCGTTTGGCATTTCAAATCCATCCACACAGCACTGCTAGCAAGTGAGCAAGGGGCTGTGTATTACCTACAAAGCATCCACTTACACAGCAGACAAGGGGGAAAGCTTGCTGGGAAACCTTTCAAGAGATGAAGGCATGCAGTGAGGTGTACAGGAGATGCTCTCAACACAAAAGCCCTTCTTCACCTTGCAAATCTCCTTGGAAAACCTCATTATTTGAGCTTTATATGCTGCAAATCCTCCCTGAAGGATGTGCTGTAACCATTTTGGCTCTGGAGATGACTGGCTTGCTGTCCCCTGTCACCCAGAATGGTAGCTGTTATATCCTTGTGGTCCTCACTGAGCCACAAACCCAAGCAGTCCTTCAGTGCATGGATAAACTGAGCCAGTTTAACAGCCCCAGACCTTTCTGTACACTGTATTCAGCTGCTTAAAGCAAAATAAAGAGAGAAACATTACTAATCAGTGATCAGTTAATTACCTTGGCTAAATCTAGCACTGCAGAAGGGAGCTTGGGATATCGTTTGTCCAGAGATTCAGCCTCCCTCACTTCAGGTAACCTCATGCCAGAAAAGAGGGGATTTTTATAGAATAACTCCTGGTGTCTTGGAATCAAATTACCTGGAATGACACAAACGAAGCAACCACATGGAAGCAATACAGAACAGTCCCAAGGAACACCTGAGAGGCTGAAATACTGTGTCAGCATTACTGTTAAGGGCCAAAGGGATGGGCTTACCCAGGCACTTGGTGATATGGTAGAGCTGGTCAATGTCTGAGTCTCCAGCAAAGAGAGGCTCTCCTGTGAGCATTTCTGTTATCAGACAGCCAATAGCCCACACATCCACGGCTCTGGAAAGAAACAAAACATCCCAGCTCAGCATGGCTTCATTCACCTCTTTGATCTAAAGGCTGACCCAGGCCAGTCTTCAGCAGGTAACAAGCTCCAAGGGCAACTGTGCCCTGCTAAACAGCAAGAGAGCTCTTTATCAAACTTATAAATGCCCTGAAGAATGGCAAAGATTCAGCTCTGGAAGCAGTCAAATGCTGGCAGAAGCCTGTCAGGTGTAAAATCAGGTTCCAAATCCCAATCCTTTAAAAGTTCTAAGAAATCAGAACACATTAGTGGGATCTTGGCACTTTAGAGAGCACCAAGGTAAGCAACTCCTCATTCTGCATCTGTTCTTCAGGCATGTTTACTTGAAGAGTAATTTTAGGTAACGCAGGGACACATGAAAGCCTGCACAGTTACACTAACGGAGATGTGAATGACACAGTTTAAGTTCTGACCCGCTTTTGCAGCACTGGGGATCTCTCAACAAAAATCTCATTCATCCTACCTCTTCCCTCCTGCACTCACAAAATCACAAAATGGTAGGGGTTGGAATAGACTTCTGAGGATCAAGTCCAAACTCCCTTGCCAAGGCAGGATCACCTGAAGCAGATCACATGGGAACATGTCCAGGCAGGCTATGAAAGTCTCCAGAGATGGAAACTCCACCACCCTCCTGGAGAATTGTTTGGAGAGACTTTTCTCCACAACTCCACCTGCACAGGAGGAAGGTCAAGCACAGCCTTCCTCAGTACCAGCACTGGCAACTGAAAAGCTCCTAGAGACAACAGACCAGGAATGCTGAGGGCTCTCCTTGCCTTTTGAGCCAAGAAAGCCTGTAATTAGCTGCAGAGTGGGAGAGTGAAGAGGAAGCCTTAAACCTTCACAAGTGAATAACCTGCTGAACAGCATCCTTTTAACCTGTTTGCCAAGCAACAGTCCTCTGCCTCCCCAACAAACACAGAACCCCCATCAAGACTGTCCACAAACCCCTCTGCAGCCTTGCATGCCAGGCTCTTACTTGCCATACTTGCTGTCTCCCACCAGCAGCTCTGGGGCTCTGTACCATCGGGTAGCCACGTAGTCTGTGTAAGCTTCGCCAGAGGCTGCCAAGGTGCGGGCAAATCCAAAGTCACACAGCTTGACAACTCCTGACTGGGAAACCAGGATGTTCTCTGGTTTAATGTCCCGATGTATTATCTGCACAGGCAAAAAGCAAGTCAAAACAAATAAAATTACCCATTTCTCCACAGTAAGTTGACTGGTTTATCAGAAATAGTAGCTTCCTCACACTGGCTGGCTCACCAAAAATCGCAGCTTCCTCACACCCAGGTTGAAAATTCCATTTTTTTGCAGGCATGGGAAACATATGGAGGCTATAAGAGACAGCTGTGTGCACACAGTCCAGGAACAAGTCCCCAGGTAAACACAGAATATCTGATTTTTTGATGTATTTTATGTATCTCTCTGCATAAGTTCTGTGGGTATTATTTACTAGAGGGATTTTAATATTCACGGTTTTAAGGGTGGTGAGACCCAGCCTTGACCATACATTTAAAAGCTGGAAATGCTGGAAGGGTCATGGGTATGTCCTGCAGTTAAATGCAAGAAGTATTTTAGGATTTTGTAAGAGACACTTTCCCAAAATTAAAAATATCTAAATGTGTGCTTATGTCTACAGTTACACAACTGGGGTTACATTGGGGAACCTCTTAGGAATAAGCTGAGAACAAAATGTTTGAAGTACTGAAGAGAAAAACGCAGCCTACATGTTTATATAGACCAGGAACATCAAATTTCTGAAAGGTTATGTTCCTCTGCAAGATAAGCCAAGATAGAATGAGCTGCCACCAAGTATTGGATCTCCATGGACTTCTGGACCTTTCCTTTGAAAGAAACACTCCCACAAATCAGTTGGAGACAAACTGCTGGATTAGCTGACATCAAGCTCTGACATTTTATTTCAAATTCAGTCCTTCCCTTCTGCCCTGCCTCTTCCCTCTCAACCAAAGATTTATTTGTCTAAGTGTTAATATATATTTAAACTAATATCCATTCATGAATCCAAGGTTAAGTGCATCACCACCTTCTGGTGCATACTTACATTATGGCTGTGACAAAAGGCTATTCCTCTCATGATCTGAAACAGGTATTTCTGAACCCTGCTGTAGTCCATCCCATTTGGAAAGGCCTCAAGGTCATCAAGCACTGTGTGATCCACAAATTCAAACACCAGGTACCACCGTTTCTTCTTTTTATACACTTCCACCAGGTTCACCAGATTCTCGTGCCTGAGTTGCTGTTATAAAACAGGAAACATCTTTCAATTGCAAGCCAGACTGGGTGCTGCCTTGGAACGCTCTTCCTGCCATGGCACTCACATTCACCACTCTTAAAGTCAGCTCATAAAATCAACTCATTGGTGTTTTAGAATACATTTCACTTTGCCAACTTTGGCTTATTTTTTGAGGTTATAGCGTCAGGAGGAGGGGTGACGGATTCCAGAAGGAAGAAGCTTGATTTAGCTCAGCCATTAGGAAGAAATTCTTCATCATAAGGGTGGTGAGACGTTGGTACAGGTGGCGCAGAGATGCTTTGGAAGCTTCAAGCCTGGAAATATTCAAGGGGAGGCTGGATGGGGCCTTGAGCAACCTGGTTTAGTAGAAGGTGTCCCTGCCCAGGGAAGCGAGGTTAAAACTAGATGATCTAGAGGATCACAGAATCGCAGAATGGTTTGGGTTGGCAGGGACCTTAAGGATCATCTCTTTCCAACCTCCTCTGCCATAAGCATGATTTTCCACTAAATCATCATTTCCCTTGCCTGCAGCAGAGCAGAGTAGTAACTACAGGAGCTTCAAAACAAAAACACTCACTCTATTTAAACTATCGCTGCAGTGGCTTGCAGTGGAGACATAAATGTCTCCCAGCTGAACGAGAAGCTACAAATGAAAACATAAAGCCATGAAAAACCCATTGCTTTGGTCTGACTTTGCTGGAAAACACAGGCCTGCTCATCTCAGCCGCCCCTCACGGACCACTGCTCACCTTCAGCAGCTTGATTTCCCTCACAGCGATCTTCCTCACCACAGCATCGTCCTCGCTTTCCAGGAACTTCTTGACGGCGACGATCTGCCCGTTCTCCTTGTTTCTGCACTTGGTCACCATCCCGTAGCTACCTTCTCCCACCAGGCCCAGCACTTGGTACTTCTCCATGGCCACAATCTCCCTCTGCGGGAGGCCGAGGGAAACTCCTCTACGGCGTGTCAGGCTGCAGAGATCGGGGCCGGTTGAAGCCTCACGTCGCACCGCCGCTACGCAACGACAGGCACAGGCTGACCGCACAATTACCGGGGCAGCGGCCTGCCATAAAGCGCAACCGCCTGCCGTAAAGCGCAGCAGCCGCGCACGCCACACCTGTCGCAACAGCGGCGCCATACGGCACTCCGCTGCCCGTGGCTGTCAGAGGGGCGGCCTGCCCCAGAGTTTTTCTCCTGAGGTCCAATCCAAACCTCTCCTGGCGCAACTTGAGGCCATCTGCTCTTTTTCTAGCGTTAGTTACTTGTGAGAAAAGTCCGACCCTCCACCTCACTCCAACCTCCTTTCAGGGAGTTAGAGAGCAATGAGATCTCCCCTCAGCCTTCTCCAGACTAAACAGCCCCAGGTCCCTCAGCTACTCCTCACCAGACCTGTTCTTCGGACCCTTCAGCTCGATGACCCTCCTCCAGACACTACAGCACCTCGATGTCCCTGGAGTGAGTGAGCCAAAACTGAACTCAAGTGTCCTCAGCAGTGCTGCGTACAGGGGGTGATCCATGCCCAGTCCTGCTGGTCACACTATTGCTGATACAGGCCAGGAAGCTGGTGGTTTACGTGGCACATGCTGGCCAGCTACTGAGAGAAATTAAATCCTTACCTATGAGAAGAAAGAAAAACAAAAAACAACAGTAACCTATCACTCATCCTTCTGCTGAGAAACACAGAATAGTGACTGAGAAACAGTCAAAATATAGGTAAGAGACTCACTGCTCACACACTGCTCAGTGAATTCCAAGTGCTGCTCCTTTCTCTCTGCCAGTCTGTGGTTGCTTCTGCCTTAACTCTAATCTAACCTAACTCTTTATTTCCTCTAACCTCCTTGTTGTCTTTTTTTTTTGACATCTCACCTTGGATCTCACCAGATTTACCACCTGAGATATATGGGGATTGATCTGGTTATTGCTGAAGGGAGGGAAAGAGAGAGAAGAGGGGAGGACGGTCGTGATCCTCCTGGCAATCTGGTTGGTTTGGGAGGGAGTTTGTGTTTCTGTATTACTTTTAACTTGTATATAACTGTATATTTTGTATATATCTGCTTGTAATTTGTGCTAAGCTGTAAATACAGCTTTATTCCTTAACTTCCAGCTGGCTGAGTCTAGTCTGAGTGATTTCATTGTGTGTGGGGACAGGTAACTCCCAAACCATCACATCCACTCTGCCCAAATCCTGGAGTATTCATGAGGTTGTTGAGACCCAAGTTCAGGACCCAGCACTTGCCTGTGTTGAACCTCATTCCACTTGCCTCAGCCTGTCCAGATCCCTCTGTAGAACCTCCCAACCCTCTCTCAGATTCTTCCTAACAAAGCCAGCCTAAGAGAGCACCCAAGGCATGCTGGAAGTGTACTTGACTATAATGAGTAAAAAGCCCTTATAAAGCATTTTCCTTGAGGTTCTTTTCCTCAAGCCATTAAGGCACACCAAGAACAAGTGACTAAGCAATCTCATGGCATGAAAATGTGTGGTGGGCAGTGTGCCACGATGAAAACCAGTATGAATTCATTTAATGAATAATCCCTGCCTGAGCAGCTGTGTGCTGTGGCAGTTTTTGTTGCTAGGGAAGTGGCAATGAGCAAGGTGGAATAATTGGAGGTAAAATGGATGCATCAGTGCTCTTGCTGGGCCTTTTCTTTTTAAAACATGGCATTTTCTTCACACATTACTGTACTCTGGTGAGAGTACTGGGTCTGGCTCTGGAGTCCTCAACACATTAAGGATATGGACCTGATAGAGTGGGTCCAGAGGTGAGGCCACAAAAATGGTTGGGGGACTAGAGCAGCTCTAGCTATGAGGACAGGCTGAGAGAGCTGGTGTTCGTCAGCCTGGACAAAAGAAGGCTCCAGGGAGACCTAAGAGCAGCCTGACAGTACCTGAAGAGTACAAGAAGGCTGCAGAGGGACTGTTTGCAAAGGCCTGCGGTGACAGGGCAAGGGATGAGGAGATTTAGGTGGATGTTAGGAATGTGTTCTTTAGCATGAGGCTGGTGGAACACTGCAACAAGTTGCCCAGGGAGGTGGTTGAGGCTCCACCCCTGGAGATGTTCCAGGTGAGGTAGGACAAGGCTCTGAGCAACCTGATCCAGTGCAGGGTGTTGCTGCTGACTGCAGGGAAGTTGGACTGGATGACCTTTGGAGGTCACTTCCAACCGAAACCATTCCATGATATGGTTCTATGAATATGGCAGGCAATTTACAAAGACCTGTTTCTCTTTGGGGGAAAAGCATAACATCTGCTGCCAAAATACCAGTTCCCTGAAAAATGTCATCATCACCAGGCAGGAACTGAAAAATGTCATCATCATGAGGCATCATACACTGCAGCGATACTTGTTGAGACCTTTCTCATATTCCTCATGAGTCACGTCGATACCCGTCACCTTCTGTTATTCATGGCTGTTTATTTTTATTTCTCTTTCGCTCTCACTCCCAAAATGCAATCACTGTAATGCACCTTTCAACACTGACCTCACATTTCCAGTGTGAGCTGTTGGTGTTAATTTATTATAATCCTCCCACCTTCTACTGCTCTTCATTATGCCATCTCAGGGGTCCCAGCATCTGGTCGGCACCGCTGACAGACAGCTGGCTTGGGAAACGGTTAACTCTTCCACTGCCAAGACACCACTTTTGGCTTCCTTAAATGAAAGGCACTGACAGCAACTACACAGAGAATGGCAGAATCATTAAAGTTGGAAAAGACCTGCTAGTCCAACCGTAACTCAGCTACTACGGCCACTAAGCCATACCCCTAAGTGCCAGATCTACACACTTCTTGAACGCCTCTAGGAGCTTTGGGGTGGTTCGAAGAGTTTTGGAGCGGGTTAAGGGAGGTGTGAGGAGGTTCAGAGCAGTTTAAGAAGGGAGACTTGAAGAGGTTTTGTGTAGCTTAAGGTGGTTCGAAGAGGTCCGGAGCTGTTTAAGGAGATTTGAAGAGGNGGCGGAGTGCGCGGAGCCGCCGCCCGGCCCTTTGTTCCGTAGGGCCCCCCACTGTCACCGCCCGCCCTCACCGCCCGCCTCTTTCTCCTCGCCGCTCG